>JAGFPH010005434.1:8652-20975 GCA_018207615.1 Philaenus spumarius | reverse complement strand
TTTTTACAATTGCATAGGTTACAATAGGTCCTGGCTTGTATTGTATTAAAATATTGTTACATTGGTTTTATTTTTACTTTTAACCCAACCTTCATGAATGTTAAAATTTTTTTAAACATTTAGGAATTCCGCATAACTACAATAACTTGGTGTTTCTTTGTATCTTAAATATCCTTTTTTACTCTCTTCTAAGGCTATAAACAACATATATTTTGTTCAATTAAGTTCTTCTTTCATCGCTGCTCTGTCGAAATTTAGTATTTTTTTGGAGATAGTGGGGACAATTAGGAAATAGGCTAGGAACTGCATCTGTATGAAGGTGAGGACACTTTAAATTTACTGTAACAATTGGCGTAAATTTACGGCGTAAGTTTACTTTACGTCCCTAGGGTAACCTATGGCAACAAAAGTGCAAGAATAATAAAACAACATCTGAAAGGTTCTAACCTATGGTATTTCTCTATTTAGTCACAGTATTCAACATTTAACAGTAGAATGTAAAATAATGTCGTTGTCTGCAAAAAATCAGGCTATGGTCGAATAGTAAAGTAGAATGTAAAACAACGTCGCTGTCTGCAAAAATATTAGGCTAGGGTCTAAAAGTAAATTTACTATTAGACCCTAGCCTAGCCTAATATTTTGTGCAGACAACTACGTTGTTTTACATTCTACTGTTAAATGTTGAATACAGGTAAATATACTGTGACTAAATACCATAGATTAGAACCTTTTAGGTTTTTTTTCTATTTATTCTTACATTTCTGTTGCCATAGGTTAGCCTAGGGTCGAATAGTAAATTTGTGCCTAACAATTTGTCCTGATTTTAAATCTTGTTCTGTAACTGTCCAAGTAATATGCTCTTTGTAATTATAAAATGTAACTCACAAACCTTGGTATATTTTGTCGGTGTAAATGATACACGGGGAATAGCAGCAATTTATTTATTTAATAGGTTAACTTCTTTTAGGAAACTAAATATGTGGACCTTTTGTCCTTTTATATAATTTCCTTTACAAACGGAACACAACACTTATTAGGCATTTTATAAATTATGTTAACACTAAATAAAGCACATAAAAACAAAACAATTTAACCTCAAAATATTTTGATCTTAAACCAGCTGTCATGTAAAACAAAGCTTGAGATAAGCTGCGACATCTATCGGATTTATCTGGCGAGAAAATGATGGCCTTCTTATGCTGACGTCACGTCACTGTGACGTCAGAGCCCGTAGGCCTTGTATTATAGGTGGTATTGGCTGAAGACCATACTAACGGTCCGATTTTGATAAAATTTGGTATGTAGGTGTAGTTCTGGAATACCTCAAGACTTTTTTTCATTTTTTCAAATTTTTATTTTTAAGGGGTCTTATCCTCCAAAAATTGCCATAAAACGAGAAAAATCCAAATTTCTCAAAAACGGCTCTAACGATTTTGATAAAATTTGGCTTATTTGTAGCCGTTAATGTACCTTACCATACGAAAAAATTCGCATCTTTACAAAAATTCTCATTTACTTAATAATAATAATAACAATAACTGATTTTTGGAAGTTTTTGGTCAAAAAGGGGGTTGTTTTTTTTTTTAAATTAATATTTTTCGTGCATCTATACAGGCCTAATTTACATGTTTGGAGCAAATTTGTTCGAAATCGAATAGTTTAAATAATAATAATAACAACAATAATAATATAATCTATATATACAGTAAATAAAAGCCAAATCCACTGACTCACTGATCACGATTTTTCTAAACCTACTAAACGGACTTGAATAAAATTTGGTATGTAGCTTCCTATAGGGCCGTAGGTGCTGATAAGAAACGGTTTCAAAAAATTGGAAATCTGATGTAGGGTTTGGCGTTGGTCAAAGTTACTGAATCACGATTTCTCCAAAACCACCGAACGGATTGGAATTAAATTTGGTATGTGGCTTCCTCTAGGGTCATAGGTGCTCTCTAAAAATGTTTTTACAAAAATTCGAAATTTTAGTGATATAATAAATTTTTTGTTACTATACATTTAACTTTTATTTGTCTATCCGTGCAAAGCTGGATCGGGCTAGCTAGTATAATAATATTATTTGGATGTGTTTTACATGCATCTAATATTTTCCATGGTAACATTTTCCTACTTTTCCAGTTCTAAATAACCATTTCCTATGCCACTCTTGGGAAGGTATAAAGTTTTAACTGGGAGAAAGTATGTGGCTGTTATCTGGTACCGTTTATTATCAATATATTGTTACTTTCTGAATGTTAAAATAAACTTCTGTATTTATACTAAATATGTAAATTACATTCTAAACCGAAAATACTATTGGGAGAGAATGAAATGTATTGCATGCAATACATATTTTACAACTAAAACTAGCAAAAGTATTATTTTAATTTTGTTACTAATTTTCAGTACCTGTATTGTAGAATTATTTTTGTATGTTCTCCATCATAAACAAAGCGTTCAATTTTATCTGCAATCAATATCATATCTTTGGAACCAATATTTCAGTAAATTAGATATATTCAAATAACATAAATAATTAATACACTGTAAAGATTTGTAGTTTACAAAATTGTTCATAACTTGTAATCATTTTTACAAAATAAAACTGTACAATATTATAAAATTAACTAGGTGGAATAACTTTCATTTTACCATTAAAGCCGTCATTCGTTGCATACGGTACAGATATGGGCGTGAATCACGATATCGCGATTGGCCAGTGGTGTGGGGAAAGGGCGTAAGTTGTAGAAACAAATATTTTCCTACACCGCTTTCTAACGTGACTCGTCCTTCAAAAGAACTAATAGATGTTTCCTCACCCTTAACACGTTCACTGCTACGCAAATTTCGTATTTCCTATGCTAGAAGCTGGCCTTTTATTTTTTATATTTATAGCCTAACCCTTTATAGTTTGGTGTCCTTCCTTATAGGACACTACTCCTTGCCTCTGAGTGCACGGACAAAAATAAGAATTTTCGACCAGACGATTGGTGTTCTATCCAATAGGACACTTACAAAATATCTATTATTTTGACGCGTAAGCTTTACTGATAGGTTAGCCATGTGTCTACGATCCTCATTTGACCTTCAGTGTGCGTTAAACTAGTACAAACAGAGGTTGCACTGTGCCAAGCTATTTATCTCGTGCAAGTGTCCCATACAGTAGGACACCAACCACCTGGTGTCACTGACTGAGAACAAACATTTTTCTTCTGGATACTTTTTATTAATTTTTGAAATTACTAGCTTTTCATACATAAATAAAATCTAAACTAAGTGATAATACAATGTTTTATTTATAATGAGTAATGTTCATTATCATGTTTAAATTAAATATTGATTGTCAAAATGAATGAATTAATGGCCTTTCACATGATACTACACGATAACTTTCATTATTATTTTTAGTTTTTAATAAACTCTTTCATGGTTTTATGATAAAAAAAACTAGATAATATTGAAGTACATAATCTTACCTTTCACTGGTTGTACCAATTACTTAAGATTAATTTTTGGTTTTCCAGTTATTTGGGTAGAAATCGGGATGCAGCCAGTGAACTCAACCTAATCATTTTTACTACATAAGTTTTATTCAAAACAAACTAGATGAAATTTTAAAATAAAAAGGTGGTCTCAGAAGTTATTAAATTTTATAATATCTATAAATTTATAATATATATACAATATATTATATTATACCCAAAGAAAAGTGTATATAAATGTGATACATATGTTACATTGCCCTTTGTATGCTAAATTGTTTCAAGGCTTTCCACGAGAAAATGATTTAGTCAGCTTTCTAAATATTTTCCTTAGTTTTTTTTAATATCTTTAAAGATATTCTTATTTATCAGTTAAGGTATTTATGGTATTACAAGTTAGGTTTAATATTAATGTAAAAATTTTCAACAATCATCAAGTACTTACATATGTGTTTTATCTTAGTTTATCGATTTTATAAATGGTTTCAAGAGTTTCCATGAATATGGATGGCATTTTTAAGTTATTTATAAGTTTTATGTTTTACAATAATGTATTGAAATCTGTTTGATTATATGTGATCTTTTATAAGAGGTGTTTCAAGGCTCTTTTGAAACAAGTTTTTAAATTGGTTTAATCTGTAAACTAGTCAGACCATAAAATACTTTATCTTTCATTGTAAGCATTTTATACAATATTGTTTGATACTAGTTAATTCCTATTTTTAACTTTAGTTTGTTCCTGCAAGTAAGCTAAGTTAATGGATTATATGCTATTCACGAATCTATAATTTTAAAACTTTTAATGTATTATTTTATGTACATCATTATCAGAATTTTCATACAGAAATAGTAGACATTTTGTTCCAACTCTTTGTATGTATTTTCCCATCTTTGTTAATCTTGCTTTCAAGGTGTACTACCAGGAATTACACCAAACCTTTAGGCCTTAGGCAAGAAATTCATAGACGGGAGCTGAAATGGTTGGTGTCCTATGAAGCAGTACACCAGAAATTGATGATTATTAAGTATGTAAAAGGTATAAATATATCCAAATTTAAATATATCCAAATTTAATGTTTGTTTCATGCCTGTAGTTATCATAACAAAGAAAAATAATAATCATTAAAAAAAAGTAGGTGTGCATTCAGGGTTTCAGTAAGTGTCCTATGAGTAAGGACACCAAACGAATGGTTGAATACTTCGATTTTGAGGCTGACCTATAAAGGGCTAAATGAGTAGAAAATACGTTATTTTTTAACCTTTCTACGTAACAATCACTAATATTTTAAAGCGGACGCACACAGGCTTAAAATTGGCGTGCGAAGCACGCAATGCATTGTATATTAAAAATACTCCCATTACGTGGGTTGGAGTGCGAAGTGCGCAATGCTCTGTATATTAAAAATCCTCCCAATACGTGGGTTGGCGTGCGAAGCAGGCAAAGCACCGTGTATTGAAAATACTCTCAATACGTGGGTTGGCGTGCAAAGCAGGCAAAGCACCGTGTATTGAAAATACTCCCAATACGTGGGTTGGCGTGCGATGCAGGCAATGCACTGTGTACTGAAAATACTCCCAATACGGGGATTGGCGTGCAATGCACTGTGCGTCGGCCGCTTCTCATAGTGTTCAGTGTCGAGCAGAGATGTACCGGGTACAGATGTTTTTAGTCAGGTTAGTAGCTGTTTGCTCAAGTGTCAGCATTAGCACCGGTATCTGTACTGTTAAGTAATTATAATTAAAAAAAAAACAAGATATATCTAATAAAAGAATAAAATAAAATAATCTAAGTCTGATCACTTAAAAGCTTAGAGGTTATTTAAAATTATTAGTGTAGAATTAAATAAAGCCTTTGAATTTCTAAAGTAATATTCTTTGTGAGCATTGGTATGATGACTAAATTATTCCAATACCTCTCCTTAAGTATTATTTGATATTAATTTTTGGATCCAAGTCCAAAATAAATAATAATATATTAATTGCCTTGCAGGTCCGTCTAGTGACTTCAAGTGGGTTGATTCTTATGACTAGTTTCGAATTCTTGACATCATCGGGTTCTTCTTTCACTCAGACACGTTAGCGTAATTGTTTATTTGTGTTAGTGAATGGGTTGCGTGTGTTTTGTTTAATGTTTGACGAGTTCTTTTGAGTGAAAGTGTAGTTATTTGATGATGGGGTCAAGACCTCGAAACTAGTCATAAGAATCAACCCACTTGAAGTCACAAGACAGACCTTACAAGGTAATAAATATATTATTAAGTTAGTATTATGCTCAATAATATTAAAACTGTTTTTCATTTATACTGGGCAAAAATACAAGTGCAAGTACTAAATACTACAGAGCTCTTCTTTTATTGCTAAAAATATATTATGTAATTTTAGATAAGTGTCGATAAATTTCCACCAAGTACATATTTGTATTATAATCAACTTTAATTTGATGCGGTAACATTAATGTATTTGCTTATATACAGGGTGAGGCAAAAGTCTGGAAACCTGTTCGTAATTTATCAGTTGATTAATATGGCAGCTTAAAACTTTCGAAAATTGTTATGGGTCAATTTGGTTAAAAAAATGAAAATTTACCCCTTTTGTAGGGGTTGTAAGGGGTGGCAACTCAAATATGTTAAATAGCAACCCCATCACGTGGCACATCGTTTTAATCCTCTCATTTTGACGAGAAAAATGGTGTAAAAAATATCTCTTTATGAAGATCCAGTCCGAAATGGTGGCTGGTCAAAGTTCAATTTTTACTGGTATTCTTAATTTTTAAGCGTTAAGTTTATGCAATTAACAGTTAAACAACTACATTTATTTGCCTTAAAAAAAAACATAAAATTACATCACACAAAATACAGAAATACACAAAATTACAGCAATGAATTTTTATTTCTTACAACATTTTTGTTGTATGTCATATGTTCAGTTCACCAACTACAACTTACAATAAATATAGAGTAGTGCCTATTTGAAACGTACATAACTTTGCTGTTCATAAACTTTATGTTGAAGAGTAAAAATAAATAATTTAAGAAATAATTTAATAACACATGTTTAATTTAGAAATAAATGTTTAATAATTTAAGAAATAAACCAGGAAATGTTTTTTACAAACATTTTAAAATTATTAAACAGTTTCACTGTAATGCGTCAATTAGGCCTGTATAGATGAACGAAAAAAGGTTTTGGAAAATCTTGAAAAACAATCCCCTTTTCTACAAAAAAAACCCAAAAATCAGTTATTATAGCTAAACGAAATTTTTTAGAAAGATGCAGTTTTTTTGCATATATGGTGGGATTAGTGGGGTACATTAAGGGCTACAAATAAGCCAAATTTTAATAACATCGTAGGAACTGTTTTTTTTTTAATAATAACTGATGTTTGGGGACGTTTTTGTCCAAAAAGGGGGTTGTTTTTCAAAATGTTTCAAAACCTTTTCTCGTGCATCTATACAGGCCTAATTGAAATGTCTGGTGCAAATTTGTTCGAAATCGATCGAATAGTTTTCTCTCTAGCTTTGTATACATACAGACGTACAGACATTTTGTAAAAACCACTTTTTTAGACTCAGGTGGTCCCAAAACTGATATTTCCACAAAAATCTCAACATCGATTTTTTTGTGATCACTATACTTTCTGTATACTATAGTATAGTGAGAATGTAAAACAAAATATAATACACTAATGTTAAAAAAAGTACGTTTAATATGATATGCTGAATTATACAATGCATTTGAGAAATGAGTTGTAGTTGAAGCTCTTGTACAACTGAGGATGGCGACTTTGCCGTTGAATCGCGTTTGATTATATAACGTATGTACCCGACAATTAATAAAATTAGTGTATTGATAATATTCCTAAACCTTAGGTGGATGGTGTAAAATACCCACAAAAAAACAAAGTAATACTTCAGTCAAGTAAAAATGTAATCAAGTAAATGTTCCCATAAAATGTAAATATTCCAGTTGAGCATAAACATCCTACCTCTTCATTTAATGTAATAGTTGTAATGCTAATGAATCAGAACTTCAATATCACTAACAATGCACTTCCATAATTGAAATATTATCTAGTTTAACTCCAAAACATTTTGGTACACTATTTTATCACAATAAATACGTAAAATTAAATGAACTACGGATAATGGATTGTTTTAGACGCTGGTTTTTATGTTATATAATTTGAAGTTTACATTTTAAAACTACAGACTAATGATTTGCATATGTATCTGCCTGTATTTATATTTGTTGCCTTATTTAGTTTTTTTTTTAGTTTAGTTTTAATTAAAATAACGTTAACTACTATTATTTAGAATTGTTGTTCTACAGAAATATTTACGACGAAACCGTAGTGATTCTCTTTTTGATTTTATTAAAATAGAAACTTTGTGAATCTTCATGTATCAAATAAGTGTAATCATTTTAAAATGTCTTTTCTAACCAGTTAAACAAAGTTTTTGCGCAATTTCATCTGAGCGTACAAAACAGAATATGTTTACCTAATTTCTAGAAAAGCATTATTCTCGAGCTTAGGTTAAAGAATCAGTAGACATGTTTAAACATTTATTGAATTGAGTTAATTTCAGTTTAACCCTAGAGTAGTGTCATGCTTTTTGCAACACCATTGGTGTCATAGGTCTGTGAGACCGATTTACATGTTTTTTTTTTTTTAAATAACTTTGTAAATATCACCAAACTTTAATAAAATGGCATATATCGTAAATATGGTTCTTCTCCTACATTTTCAAATAGGCTATATAACGGAGATACATTGACAATTATATAATTTAAAATTCAGACACTTTTACTTTACAAATTTGAAACCAATGCTACTATAAATTTTTTTTATGTGGAAAAAGAGTAAACTTGGCAAAAAAAAGTAGTTATGAAACAATAAAAAAATGAAAATGTATGCAATTGTTTCGCATGGACATATTTCACAAATTCTTAAAATTTGTGTGTGGAGTCTTCAGTCTAGGAGTCCGATTTGTTTAATTTATCATAGATGACATAATATGAAAATAACGAGCAGACAGCATCAGGCAGACTGACAAGAAATAGGAAGGTACTGAATTACTCAGCCCTCCCTCTCTATCGTACAATGAGTGACACGCCAACAAAAAGTGAATTGGACTCTCAGACCGATGACACTACTGTAGGTTAAAATGATTATTAATTCAAATGTATCAAAAATAGAGCTGAAACAGAGCATTATACGTTGTTTTCTCTATTAAATTATAAAATGTAGTTTTGTAAAAACAGTTTGTTAAACACTTTAACCTTGTTAATGAGATTTAAAAACTAAGAAATGTTTTAACTTCAATATTTATATTTAAATAAATATCTTAAAACAATTATTTAGTTTTTTTACTACTTAAGCCAAAATGACAATTTACAAATATCATTTTGCTTAAGACAGTCATATTTTGTTTATATTTGCACAGTGATTAAACTCAAGTATTGGTAAACAATTTATGATTGGTTTAAAAATTAGTAAAACTGCAACACAACAAACGCAATGCAAAAAAACGCAAGTCTGTTTAATTAAGAAAACATCAATAACATTTAATTATGGAATTATGAAATCAAATAAATAACCAGCTGCGTCAAGTTTAAATTGTTGCAATTGTTTCTGTTATATTTCTTATCCTGCCACAATATGCCAATTAGTTTTTATCATCGAAAATGTGTATTATTTTGTAACAAAACTCTTACAATATTCTGAATGGTAAACGCATTTATAAGTTATAATATATTCCAGTCTCTTATAAAATGTATGCTGTAAACATATTACATCTAATAAAACATAATAATTCTGTATCTCATACCAAAATCAACATAACAAAGTTTACGGAGATAGAGTTGGGTAATGCTTGAGCTGTAATGTTATTTACATTACTGAAAGGTTCAAGCCCTGGAGGGTGGGTGTGATCACCTTAGATAGTTTGATCGTTGACTTTAATTTCAACTTAGGTTGGATGATTCATTTATTGCTTATATAATAATATTTTCTTTGGGTGTTCATACTAAAGCTGGAGGTACATGTTCAAACAATAACAAAACATTTCCTATTGATAATTTGTATACAAAATGGATATTTGTATGGCTCTTTAACTATCTATATCAAAAATTCAGTCGTTTCTAATGTAACAGATAAAATCACACTTAAAATATTCATGGTATTTTTAAAACTTCACTTATTACTCTAATGAAAATAATTAAGATACCCATTGATAATATATATTTTAAAAATGTATTTAATTTATGAATGTTATTGGCGAACAAATTTAATAATTCTTCATGCACAGACTACCAAATACCTATCTGTACACAAATGTAAATATAACAATACTATTTGTAAACGTTCAATTTGAAAGTTTAACATAATTTTGTTCAATTTTTGTACAGGTTTATTGAACAACGTTTTTTTTTAAATTTAATACTAGCCAATGGTTTACTTACAGTTTACGAAAATTCAATCACTGTGTACGTATAATTAATATTAAAATATAAAATGGTAAAATAGTTATTTAGAACTTTTGTAATGATCGTGTCTGTTAATTAAATCATTGATTTTGAACCTTTTAGCGTTTGTCAATTTAATTATTTAGAACTTTGCAGATTAAATTTTGTAACTTTTATTAGCTTTTCGAGCGTTTATACATAAAACATCTTTAATTATATTTCAACAAGTTGTGTTAAACTAATTAGACAATTATAACTTTATATTAAATTGTTTTTTTAACAATCAAAGTAATAAAACTTTCAAAACTATATTTTTGTAATGCTGATTTGTATGTCTATTGTAGAGCAATTTGTAAGAGCTTAAAGTTTATTAAATTACTAAACTTTTAACTAGTACAGTTTGAAACAGTAAGCATTGTAAGAAAATAATTCAGAGGACGGATACTATTAAAATAATATACAATAATGTATTATTTAATTGACTATGATTAAACTGCTCATTATTTTTACAAAGAACAGTTAGTTAAATTTTGTCACTTGCCTTGCTTAGATGAACTAATTATGTAATAATCCAATAAACTAACATAAGGCTAATAACTGTAAGTTGATACGATTTCTAAACATAGTTTTCTTTAAGTTTTAGTATCAAACACTTTTTCGATTAATTATGTTTAAACTTGTATTCAAATTATGAAAATGATATTAAATAGTGAATACTTAGGTATAGTAATTATTGTTTTTAAAATTAATACTTTCCCACACGAACAAAATATAATTTTCTTTAATAAATGTGATGCTGACGTTTATGGATTATTTATTTAATAATAACAGGTCTTCAGAAGGAAACATTCAATCACAATTTTAAATTATTGAATGTTATATAATAGTATTCCTTAGAAATATATGTACCTATTTTTTGTTACAAATTGTGTTATCAAATTTTATTTATGGTTTTGACAAACAAGACAGTTTACAAAAGTGATGCAAACCAGATTCTGACATAAACAAATACTTAAATTCTTGAATGTAACGCATTATTTAATTGTATGCCTTTAGTTTCATAAATAAACGAAAGTAATATATTGTATACATTCATTATATAAATTAGTTTAAAATAAATATGTCACATAGTTCCTGAAGGACAAAGAAAACAAAATTACTAGCCTGCTAACATGTAATAATAACAATAGATAACAACCTAAAATTATTTACAACCTGAACTTGTATAACAGATTAATATGTACATTTCTCTAGGTTATAACAAGATCATCCTGTTTTGTTTACAAATGCATGGTAAATAATCTATTGGAATATTTTTTCCTATATTTAATAGAACAATACAGTTATATTGTTCACACAAACATTGCTATACGTAACTTACTATTAGAATGGTAGTTTAAAGTAACTTAATGATAAAGTTCAGGAAAATGTATCCTAAGTAAAATAAATTTTATAATAACACCAAACACAGTGTGTTTACTTGATAGAATAAACTTTGAGCACACAATCTCACAACTAATACGTTTACTCAAACGCGTTTTAACGACAACGTCGCCATCTTCAGTGATTCACGAGCTACAATAGTCAAACTATAACTAACCTAACAGTGTGTCATGTCCCGCATCTGTACAGAATTCAAAGGGGCTTGGCTTGAGACTACATTTGTAAGGCCCTAACTATTGCCTCGCGTTATTATTACTAGCCTAACATTAACTATATAACTAAACAAGTTACTAACCTAATAATAATTTCAAACAATACATATTTTTATCCAATAAGAAACACTGAAGCCCCAACCACAAGTTCGGTGAATACAAAAATAAAATGAAACACATTTATTGATATAGCTATTCTAGTTCCCTGATGTACATTTCAGTAACCAAGTTACCATCATCGGAGGGTTCTAAATCTAAACTAAACCTAAAAAGTATGAAACATAAACAGTGTTTCTTATTGTTTAAATTCACCACAGTACTCATTGAACATCTACATATTTTTATATTAATGTAGAATTTTGTATTCGTCCTAATTCAAAATTTACAATTATTTTACTATGTTTGTTAATATAAAACGTTTCACAAGCATCTATTATTGTGTTAAGTTTAGTTACATTTTTCAAAAATTCAGAATTTTCTATTTTAAAATGTTGGTTTTCATCTAAACAATGTTTAGCCATAACAGACGTGGCCTATTATATCTTAAATGAGGAAAATGTTCTTTAATTCTGGTCTTCTATAATTCTATTGTTTACAGAGAACTTAACTTTTAGAAAAGGCAATAATTTTTGTCTGCCTTCTACTTACATGAAGATTAGTTTACCTTAACCACCTGTACCAATCTTACAAAAAGAATAATTAAGGGAACGGAAGCAATACT
>JAGFPH010005433.1:38534-71277 GCA_018207615.1 Philaenus spumarius | reverse complement strand
TGGCCCTCGGCCCTACCTGGCTGTTTTGACAGTTTATGACCCCCACGACAAAAGACCGGCTGGCCCTCGCTCCGTTTTCCATTGAAGTGACCCTTATGGTGAGAACTAAGGTGGTCAATGAGCACCCATTATGGTCCCCAGAACACGTTTTGGAGAATCCATAAAGTTGGATATACAGGGTGTCCAGTAATTACGGGATCAAACTTCGGGGAATGGTTCTATAGATGAAAAAAAAAACGTTTATATAAACATAGGCCGAAAAATTCTTCGTTTCCAAGATATCCGCCATTTTGTTTTTTTGTATAAAATAATTTCTATCTTTAGAACGGTATGACTGATTGAGTTCAAAGCTTGGTATGAAGCTTAACCTGCAAATGATATATCTCAAGAAAAATGATCGATACTATCGAATAATGTGTTTCAAAATGGCGGATGTTTGAAAATTTTAAAGCTAAATAACTCAAAAACCGTACATTTTGACGAAAAATGTCAAGACACCTTTTTTGTAGTCCTTTTGATTCCCTATCGGATGGTGTAACTGTAGAAACAATCGGATGAAGGGTAATAGTTAAGTTATGTGTAATAATTGGTTTGTTCAACCCTGCATACTATACCGACACAGTAAACACAGCAATATTGTATGTACATTTGCAGTCATTGTCTTCAACTTAGCTGTTATCCTTCATCCGATTGTTTTGACAGTTACACCATCCGTCAGGGAATCAAAAGGGCTACAAAGAAGGTGTCTTGACATTTTTCGTTAAATGTATTGTTTTTAAGTAATTGACCGAGCGTAAGCGAGGTCTCCCATTTTAACTCTACCGTTCGGCATTTCGTCTGTGTGTCTGTCTCACGATTACGGCCAAACGACTTGACCGATTTTGATGATTTTTTGCATGAATGTTCCTTATTCCTAGGCCGAGCCATGTATGCGGTTTTTTTCCATTTTTCATTTTTAACCCCTTAAATAAAATAAAAATGGCGGCCGGACCGTTTCTCTCAATGTAAGCTTTTTCCAAAGCCAGTTTGTGGCTTAACCGTAAGTCGAATTTAAAAACTAATAACATTTTGCTAATAGCAAATTAAATTTTAAACAAAATTGTATTCTTGATTTTTTTCCGTATCTTTAACGGTAAGCTCACAAAATGGCCGTAAACTTCGAATTTGTTAAAAGTCGTCCCAAGTTTTTGTATTTCAACCATGTTTTTATACGTTTATTCTAAACCAATTCAAAAGTGTTCCATAGCTTTTTTGTAGATAAAGGTTTAAATAATTCATATATGCCACTAAAAAAATTATTAAAGTAAAATTAAGAAATTTATTAGCTCAAGAACACGTTCAGTAACGAAAGGAAAATGTTTAACTTTAGGCCTACATAAAAAGTAGTAAAAATTATTGTAATTTTTTCATAAATGTAAAAATGTTTCGTAAATAGAATTGTATAGAAATATTTATCAATTTCAAATTTCTTATTTTGAAAACACCAGTTTTTATGTTCCTACTACAAGACTGCTAACAAAACTAGGCCTGTTTTGAATAGTAATTTAGGAATATATCATTTGCCCAAAAATGACATATTATTATAAGAAAGTGTAGAGGATAAATCAATGAATTGAACTGTATACCTGTAAATTATCATTGTAATTTTCATAAAAGTATTTGACTTAGCTTTATTTGAATTACAAAATGAGATGAAACAAATGAAACCCCGCGACGATAAAGGACATACAAAAAATGACCGTAGGACACCGTGGGAAGTGTTGGTACATGGGTTGAGATCACTATCACGACGCTTTAACATCGTTTGTTTTCATTATTTCTAATATTGGAATATGATATATGATATGGAAGTTATGGAAATGTAAATACATTGTTAAGTTTTAGTTATTTAAGTTTGTAAATATTTAATTCTATGTTGTCCCTCTATAACGCGATATTTTTAGCTATCTTACCCATTATTAACCTAAATAAAACACAATGCCTCTGAAAGAAAATCTTTAGCAGTTAAAGCTCAAGAAAAGAAATAAAAACGGGAACTAGGAATCGCGGAATTGTAAATAATGTTTCACTGGCTAAACCTTGTGCTTACTTACTTACTGGCACACTATTTTTAACATAAGCTCAAAACCATATTTGTTATTTCAACGAGCGAGGTCTACTGTTCACAGAACTACTAGTTTAGGTTTGAAATTTTCAAACAGCCGCCATTTTGAAACGAGTGATTGGATTTAATTGCTTATTTTTAAGATATATCATTGTTAGGTTCAACTTCATGACCAGTTTGTACTCAATCAGTCAAACCGTTCTCTAGATATGAATTATATTTGTTTACACGACGTTATAGCCCTTCTGGTTCCTCAAAAATCCATTAAAACGTAAAATACCCAGGTCAAATCCAAGTGGATAATTTTACCTCGGCGGTAGCTTGTTAGTTTGTCCGCTGCGAGCGAAGCGAAGCATTGTCCGAGGCCGCAAGATCGATATGTAAACTTATAAAGTCAGTTTTTCAGCTATCGGAACGAAGAAGCGCGTGAGTCGGGTTGGAGGCTGAGGTGCAAAATAATTCTTCTATGGGTAATAACTTGAGGCAGCCCAACTGACCTGGAGGGTTTATGGCCACCCGTCAGCAACCGACCCTTTTACAATCCTATTAGCGACGCTTCCTTGAAAGCTTATTCAATATTAAAATAAAACTCCTTATTGCCCATGCTGCAGTATCTAGTTGACCGCTATCCCCGTCACCCCGATTCAAGTGCCTCTGTCCTAATCACTAGTCATTTCCTGAAAATATCATAGAATAAAATAATTTGCTTCGCAGCGAGTGTAGATATTGAGCGAGCTGAGAAGCATCGAGTCGCCGTGGGGGTTGGAGAGCGTAGCGACTAGAAGCCATCTTGTGAAACATATGATTGTAGTACTAGAAAACATTAGTGTGCTTGTTTAAAATATAAACACAAAGCCACCACTCAACAACAATCTGGAAATGGCGATTGTGGTACCGAGAGTCCCGCACACTCTATCGAACGGTCGACAGCAAAAATATTTCGTAAAAACGGACAGAGAGTTCGCGCCTTTACTGCTTGGCAGGTGGATTCTCCCCCCCTCTCCCCTTTACGCCAACCTGTCGCTAAACCGACTGGTGGACTGTTCGTCCTACCCTGCAAATCAGGAAACCTATTATGACCGTCTAAGGACGAAGATCCATTGTCCGTATGTTGGAAATGGCAGATCTGGAGTCTGGTCTCAATGTGCGGAGTCCAGTCGCACCCTTGTGTTTTGAAAGCTGTCGATAATGCGTCGGTGATAAAAACTGACACACGGAATAACAAGAAAACCGTAAGGGGAACACATAACGTCCTCGTATCTTCTTCAATCGATGGTTGAGTGATAAAACATTCGCACAGAGAAAGAGAAACGTCGGGCGGTGGGGGGTGAACAAAACGGAAGCTAAAATATATTCACTTTGGTAAATCCGCTAACAACGCAATGAAAAAGCAATGAAGGGTGAAGAAAAAGAGGCGACAGTCGAGTGAAATGTAATAACGGGGCGACAAAGGAGGGTCGGGGAGACGCTATGCAAATGCCTCCCGTATACCCCATACCCCCGTTGCTGCTACGACTTGGAAAAAGGGTTGAACTAAAACCCTCCATAAAGGATTAGCGGACAAATTTCATTCTCCATTTACAAACAAATGAGTTTACAAACTGGGGGATGAAGCGACTTGTTGCGCCTTTATAAATTGAAAACTTTTTCCCCCGCGAGGTTGGTACGATCAATTATAGCGGCGTTGATTCTTTGCCGTTTTATTTTATAGCGAATTTTACCTGTATTTAATGTGTGTTAGTGTTGTTTTAATGGTCCGCTAAAGTACTGGAAGTAAGCACGAGCGAAGCGAATGTTCCGACCTTCAAGAACGCCGTAAGAGCTGTTTAAATACAAACAAATTTATAGAAAATTCTTTCACCACGGCGAGGCGTTTGAAGCAATATTTTGTAGAATTGGTAAATCTGCTCAGGAAAAGTATAATTTTTAGGCAAATTTGATAATCCTTAGGCTATTTTAGAATCCTGATAACGATTTACGTGTTTAATATTAAAACAAAAACTGGCGGAAATATAGACACATACAAATTTTAATATTTAAGGTTTCTAAAAACTAATACAAAAAACCTTTCTTAGAAAATAAAACTAAATTAACAATACAATTAGCCCAGTCGGTATAGGTTAAAACTACCAGTAATTTGCAATATGGCTGATTTTTTTTTATAAGTACCTTAAAGTATGTGCATTAACATAAAAAAAAGTTTACCAGTCTATCGATTTCCCAAAGTCGAAAAAAAATCGATTATCATTTTTTTTCGATTATCCTTAATATTTCGAGCTATGATGAAGATAGAGAAAAATTAAAAAAATACCAACGTGTAGGGGAGGTATTTTTCAATAAAAAAGGTCATAAGTAGCCTATTTATTTCCTCCGAGCAATGGTTTGTCTGGAAAAAATTCGAAAATTCAGGTATGTATTTTGCAGCAGGGGAAATCACTAAAAGGGGACATCTTATTCATATATGAAGCGTTGGCTCATTCTAAATTGGCCAAATTTTAATATATCGAATTGATACTTGACGTAGGAGTTAAAATATATATTTTAAACATTTATGCTGAGTCTCAGCTTGTTATCTTGAAAATTACCCGATCTAGAGCCACTTGACTTATCAATGGGTTTCTCGATTTTAGGAGTACCGGACCCACGAATTAATTTTAATCGGCTCCAGTTTAGAAAATTTTCAAAATATCAACCTGAAAGTTTTTTTACAAGTTAAATATATATATTCAAACAAGTTCAAGGAGTATAAACCTTTTTCATTATTTACTTTTAAAAGCACAAGTAAATTAAAAAAGTATAATTTTAGACCTTTTTAGATTTTTCATCAAAACGCTTGAGTTGATCAGCTGCAGATTAGTCATTTCTGAAAATATAGTTTTTAAAATAAGTATAGCAAAAAACAATTGTATTTTTTAACTTCTGTACCAATTTTTAAATCGATATGTTCAAAAATGTCGGAAATGGAGTCGTTGAATCCAAAAGTGTTATAGTTAAAACGAGATAGGTAAAACAAAAGACTATTTTCAAGCGCCTCGTTTTTAAAAATAACAAGAAAAAAATCGTTCATACTTACTAAGAATATTTATACTGGTGTACTCAACTTGTAAAACAAATTTGGTGTTTATATTCCAAAAATTGACGAAACTGGAATAGATTGAAATTAGTTCGTGGGTCCGGTACTACTAAAATCGATAATCGAAATCGGCTCCTAGATCGGGTCATTTTCAAGATAACAAGCTGAGACTCAGCATAAATGTTTAAAATATATATTTTAACTCCTACGTCAAGTTTCAATTCTATATATTAAAATTTGGCCAATGTAGATTGAGCCAACGCTTCATATATGAATAAGATGTCCCCTTTTAGTGATTTCCCCTGCTGCAAAATACATACCTGCATTTTCGATTTTTTTCCAGACAAACCATTGCTCGGACGAAATAAATACATATGACCTTTTTTGTTGATAAATACCTCCCTACACGGTGGTATTTTTATTTTTCTGTATCTTCATCCCAGCTCGAAATATTAAGGATAATTCGACTTTGGGAAATCGATAGACTGGTAAACTTTTTTTTATGTTAATCTACATACTTGAATGTACTTATAAAAAAAAATCAGCCGTATTGTAAATTACTGGAACTTTTGGTCTAAAATTACCTCTACCGACTGGCCTAAATAGCTAGATTTCGAAAGTAATATCTATACTTCTATACCAATATTATAAACAGGTTAAGTTTGTTTTGTTTGTTTGTACGTAGGGGTTAATCTCTGGAACTACTGAACCGATTGAAAAAATAGTTTTACTAATATAAAGCTACATTATCTCTGAGTAACATAGGCTCATTTTGATAAAAACATTTTTTTATTTCAATATTTGAAAATTTAGTCCGAATTTAGGTTATTCCTATACTGATAAACCAACACATAGGTATTTCTTGAATGTATGTCATTACCATAGCAACCAATGGAATAAAATAACAGATAAAACAGCTGTTTGCTCTAATATTTCCATTAACAGTTGATTTCAAAGTTTGAAGAAATTATTTGTATTTCTAACTTTGAAGTTAGGTTTTTATTAAAGTGTAGACCTGAGCCTTGCTGGTTCTTTTAACCTTTACTAGCTAAAGTACCCGTTCTTCGCACGGGTTAGAAAGGTTCACGGGGCGTAGCCCGAGGGGATTTTAAGGAAGTGAATAGGCCTATAACTTGCATGGGTTAAAGATCTACCTTTGTGTAAAGTTTCAGCCCAGTCGGTTCAGTAGTTTTTGTGTTTACCCGGAACATCAGACACACACACACACACACACACACACACACAGAAACCACCTCTCTTTTATAATATTATTATATATTATTACAACTGCTGTTATAAAATTATACGAAATAATTTGATTTGAACATTTAACATTATTTACCATCTTAGCTTTGGGGTTATTATTAATCCTACACCTTTATAATAAAGAAAACAAACATGATTACGTGTATAGAAGGTTCCAACGGGGTTGGCGTGCGGAGCACGCACGGGTGTCCCCTGATGTATAATAAAATAGTGTCTGTCGATCCGTTTGTGACGTCATCGACTGCGGCTGAACGTAAACAGCTGCCATTAGACGCAGCATTTCTTTGGGAAGTTTGGGAGAAATCCACATTCGAAAAAGTCAATTCGTTCAAAAGTTCTTACTTTATAAAAATTAGTGACCAAAGATGACTTTTTACTGTATTTCTGCTTTTGGTACGTTTCTGCTTATAACTTCAGGTTGGTAGCACCTATATTCAATTTGAGATACTCTTTGGATTCATCTCGCCGAGTTCTTTTCAATGGCCGATGAGTCGACTCTGTAGGTTGCCACTTAGAAGTTGTAATTGTAATACAAAAAAATTACCGATTTGTTAAACAGGTGTAAAAAGTAAAAAGACTTTAAGAAAAGCATGTTTTTTTTAAAATTTTGTTTTCATATACGTTTTTTAAAAAGTAGTACTGTACAAGACTATTGGAAACCCTTGCGTGCTCCGCACGCCAACCCTGTTGGAACCTTCTATTCACATAATCATGTTATGTTTTCTTTATAATAAAGGTGTAGGATTAATAATAACCCCAATGCTAATAAGATGGTAAATAATGTTAAATGTTCAAATCAAATTATTTCGTATATTTTATAACAGCAGTTTGAATAAAGGTTAAAAGAACCAGCAAGGCTCACGTCTACACTTTAATAAAAACATAGCCTAAAAGTTAGAAATACAAATAATTGCTTCAAAGTTTGAAAACGGGTGTTAACGGAAATATTAGTGCGAACAGCTGTTTTATCTGTTATTTTATTCAATTCGTTGCTATGGTAATGAATGTAAATACATTCAAGAAATATGTGTTGGTTCATCAGTCTAGGCCTAACCTAAGAATTTTTTCCGACTAAATCTACAAATATTGAAATAAAAATGTTTTATCTACATGAATATTATAGCCTATGTTACTTGGGGAAAGTGTAGCTTTTTATTAGTAAAACTATTTTTCAATCGGTTCTATAGTTCCAGAGATTACCCCCTAGGCCTACATACAAACAAACAAATTTTACCTCTTTATAATTTTAGTATAGAAATCTGATTTTAATTATGCGGTATAATTTAATTTTTAGATGACATTTATAATATCGCATGGTTTGTTTATTTATGTAAATTTGTAATTCATTTAGATAGTACAGAATGAATGAGATGAATCTATGTGCATTATTATTCCTATAATAAAAACATAAAAATTAACCTAACAGTTGTAAACATAACCTTAAAGGTTTCACATAGTTGTGGTTGATGAACGAAATCATCTGTTATATTGTAAGGAATACATAAGCTTGCGCATGCGCTATACTATTCGGTCACCGTGGACCGTATCAAAGTCAGTTAAAAGCATACAATAATAAAGATTATAATACAGAAAGCAATGCCATTATAACTCGCATGTCCGCGTAATCTTTATACGTTACAAAACATTTCTACTGTAACAAATAAATAATTCGACAACGCAGCTGAACCGCTAACGTGAGTTGAGCAAATTTCCAAAATTATGTTTATAGGCCTATGTTTTAGGGTTTCAACCAACAATTTGGGAAATAGGTCTATTCACGACGGTGCTGAGTAGGTGCAAAATGGTTCGCACGCCATTCCGCATATTGGGAGTATCTTCAATACACAATGCATTGCGTGCTACGCACGCCAACCCCCGTACGGGGGTATATTCAATGCACAATGCATTGCGTGCTTCGCACGCCATTCCGCATATTGGGAGTATCTTAAATACACGAAGCATTGCGTACTTCGCACGCCAACCCCACGGTAGGATCCGCCATATGGCTTTAAACCAGTTACTACTGTGGAATTTTACGTTTCGATCGATTTTGGGGAACCAAATTCATTCTTGTAGGAAAAATCTCAAGAAAAAATAGTTACTTCCTGTCGAAAAACATGTTTGCAATTGTTGTTGTTGGATTTTTTGGCTGACGAACTCGTCCGAGTGACGTAGACAACCAACATGTGTACCAAGTTTGAACCAATCGGACTTAAAAAGCGGCCGCTAGAGTGCGAACACATATATACATATGATTTTTAATGACACCCCAAAACGTGTTCTGGGGACCATGATCGGTGCTCATTTGCTACTCCCGATCTTGGGTCTCACCATAAGGGCCACTGCAATAGCTCATCTTTCCTATGGAAATACGCTAACTAGCGTGCCTATATGATGCCATTACCCCTTCGCCTTGAACCCAATCCAAAAACACAGCTCTATTAAAAATTTCTAACAATTAAAATCCAACTCTGTATCGGTAGTGAAGGAAACAGCCGATTGCATACCGACAAATCAGCTGTTTTTGACAGCTCTTCTCCCCATATGATTGTGCGTTCAACTTTTATTGTCTACACAAAGTTCACTGACCAGAGAGAACAGCTGTTATGTAACTGTAGCATGTTAAAAGTTGCGTACTTTCTCCGCAGTGTGATTAGAATCTCCCCGGTTAATAAAGATAACCATCAAGAAGTCGTGCTCTGTCTTTTGGCTGCCATATTAAAATTTTAGCATCCCGTATTAGTGCGTTCGCTACCGATCTAATCGAAGACGGGTTGATTTGCAAGAATAGCCGTTGCACCCGTGTTACGTTCATTGCGGGAAAATGATTTGACGTTTCCAGTTTAAATTTATTGGTGTCAAGTGGCTAATAATTTTTGAAATTGCTTATTTTAGAACATTTTTTAAGACTTGCTCCAGGAAATCATGAATTTGTGAAAATGAAACGTGATTTTACAAAACTTCAGTCTGATATTTTGTGCTTGGTGATACGGATTTTCTTTAAATCTCCTTCTAATCTATATCTTTTTGTATGAGCACGAAATTCAGCCCCACTTAATTACTTCCTTTATACTTAGTTTTATATTTCGTAGGATTGACATTCTAAATAGTTATCTACATAAATTGCTAAAGAAAATTATCATTATCAAAGTGCAGCCTATTTTACAAAATACATATACAAATATCAGTTTACTCAATATGAATAAAGGAAATGTAAATTAACTTAACTTCCATGGCTTTAAATGTCGTCAATTATATCCTTTTTTAACGTCGGTCTCTGAAAGCCCCTTTTCAAATTTTAGTCCCTTTTTAATGATCCCCTTAAAGTCCCTTTTCATATTTTGGTACCCAAGTCCCTTTCTTAAAGTTGGTCCCTTAGATCCCTTTTGAAAATGTTGGCCCCTTTATCAAATTTGGTTTAATAGGTTCCTTTTTTTTATTGTTTTTTAATATTTTACCCTTAAAGTCCTTTTCCAAATATTGGTCTCTTGTTTATGTTGAAGTTTTCAAGTCCCTTTTTCAATTTTTAATTCCTAGGTCCCTATTTTGATGTTGGTCAGTTAAATTCCCTTTTTTTGCTGGACCCCAAATTTCTTTTTCAAATTTTGGTCAATTGGTCCCTTAAAATTTTGTTTATGCAGGAAAGCCTCTTTCTCAAAGTTTGGAACCCTACCTCGTTTTTTTATGTTGGAACTATGAAGTCCCATTTTCAAATTTGCGTTTCTAAGTCCCGTTTTCAATGTCATTCTCTTATTTTCAAATTTCAGAACTTTGTCCTTTTTGATCTAGTTTTGGTCCTAGGCTCTTTTTTTAATGTTGTTCCCCAAAGCCCCTTTTAAAATTATTGTCGCTACGACCCTTTTTAAATGTTGGTCGCTTTTCAGATTTTACCCCTAGGTCCCTTTTTAATGTTGGGATATTAATATATCTTTAAGAGAGTACATAGTAAAAAGTGCCAAAACGACGGTTTTCTTAATTTGAATTGTTAAATTAAAGATGTTTTTGTAAGAAATCCGTAATAGGTAGACATGTGCTTAGAGGACTTTTCTAGATATTATATTTGGTACAAAAATTTCTTCAGCTCACCGTTTTGTTTTATCTTTAACCTTTTAGCCAGCGTACGCAATAAAAGGCGCCAAAACTGCATTTGGATTGTATCTTTATTTCTTGTTCAGCTATAATCCATCTAAAACGTAAACAATCATTCATTGCTAATATTCTCTCAGTAGGCTACCCTGTTTTGATTTATTTTTAACCGTTTATCCAGCTTGCTGAATACAAGCACTCAAAGGTTTAACAAAACCTTATTACTTTTCAATCGGACTAATGCTTTAACACCTGTAAAAATTGGATCAAAATCGGATTAGACGTTTTGAATAAAGCCGTTTTAAAGAACGATAAATTTAGTACATTTACAATGAACCTTGCAATACTACAGGTCTTTGGTTGTGTTGAATACAGCGTAGGTTTATTTGTACATTAACAATGTACGTACATCGAATGTCCGCGGACAAACAGTACGATAGCATTCAGTGTATAGGGGTAAAGGGGTTGAATAGGGTGTAGCGCGATACCATCCCCTCTGGAACGAGTCAGCATTAAATTCCACTGTTACAGGATTGCACATCATTTAATAAACAATAGCTAAACTCGCCCCCTCTCGCTCTAACCTCAATAAATATGTGCTGTGTTATATTTACTGTGTCGGACCGTTCGATTTATTCTAATGTGGGAATTTATTACCCGGTAGTTCGGGGCATAGTGTCCCGATTGGATAGTACGGTCCTGTATTGGCGTATTGTGCGAACAAAAGTTTAATAAATTTAACATTTTTTAAACGTTAGCAAATTGTACTGAATTACATGAGAGTTGCGTCCTCGTTAAAAAACTAATTTAACAATTTTGTAATCTCTTATTAATTAATTTATTATTTATTTCCCTGAGTGAATTAGAATTTATGAGCGAAGTACGACCCGTCAAGTACGTACATACAAGCCTTTAAAAGATCTTTACCTTTGTGGCCCCAAAATTGTGTAACTTTCGGTGGGAGTGATGTCTCAATAAATACATCGATATTTCTATTTTAAATGTAAACGTGGTTTGTCCGTACGTGCCTCTATAACTCCGCACCCCATATGGTATGGTAGCCCTCCATCCCCTATCCATGAAGAAGGTTTCAGTTTGGAACTGCTGTGCAAGAGTTTGGTTCTAGTATACGGGTGTCAAAACGCATCGCAAAAATGGTCTTCTTATGGGAAGTCGGCGAAGCAGCTGGAAACCGAATGGGCGAGACTGGCCAGAATATTCTAAGCTTCCAGAATGTTCCCAGGATGTTCTAGAATATTCTACAATGTTCCAGCATGTTATATAATCTTCCAAAACGTTCTAGAAGCTGCCAGAATTGTTCCCAGGATGTTCTAGAATATTCTACAATGTTCCAGTATGTTATAGAATCTTCTAGAAGCTTCCAGAATGTTCCCAGGATGTTCTAGGATATTCTACAGTGTTTCAGAAAGTAATAGAATCATCCAGAAAGTTCGAGAATGTTTCATTCAGTTCTATACCTTCTGTTTTCGAATCTAGAATTGTTATCGAATCTTCCAGAACGTTCTAGAATTGTTACAGAATCTTCCAGAACGTTCTATGATTGTTACGGAATCTTCCGGAACGTTCTAGAATTGTTCTAGAATCTTCCAGAACGTTCTAGAATTGTTATAGAATCTCCCGGAACGTTCTAGAATTGTTATAGAATCTTCCATATCGTCCTAGAATTGTTATGGAATCTTCCAGAACGTTTTAGAATTGTTATAGACTCTTCCATAACGTTTTAGAATTGCTATAGAAGTTTCCATAACGTTCTAGAATTGTTATAGAATCTTCCATAACGGGTGTCAACACGCATCGTACCAATAGTCTTCTTATGGGAAGTCGGTGAAGCAGCTGGAAACCGAGTACCGAGTGGACGAGAATGTTCTAAGCTTCCAGAATGTTTCCAGGATGTTCTAGAATATTCTACAATGTTCCAGCATGTTATACAATCATCCAGAAGGTTCGAGAATCTTCCATTCAGTTCTATACCTTCTGTTATCGAATCTAGAATTGTTATCGAATCTTCCAGAACGTTCTAGAATTCTTATAGAATCTCCCATTACGTTCTAGAATTCTTATAGAATCTTCCAGAACGTTCTAGAATTGTTATAAAATCTCCCGGAACGTTCTAGAATTGTTATAGAATCTTCCATGTCGTCCTAGAATTGTTATGGAATCTTCCAGAACGTTCTACGATTGTTACAGAATCTTCCAGAACGTTCTAGAATTCTTATAGAATCTTCCATAACGTTCTAGAATTCTTATAGAATCTTCCATAACGTTCTAGAATTCTTATAGAATCTTCCATAACGTTCTAGAATTCTTATAGAATCTTCCAGAACGTTCTAGAATTCTTATAGAATCTCCCGGAACGTTCTAGAATTGTTATAGAATCTCTCGGAACGTTCTAGAATTGTTTTAGAATCTTCCATATCGTCCTAGAATTGTTATGGAATCTTCCAGAACGTTCTAGAATTGTTATAGAATCTTCCAGAACGTTTTAGAATTGCTATAGAATCTCCCGGAACGTTCTAGAATTGTTATAGAATCTCCCGGAACGTTCTAGAATTGTTATAGAATCTTCCATATCGTCCTAGAATTGTTATGGAATCTTCCAGAACGTTTTAGAATTGCTATAGAAGTTTCCATAACGTTCTAGAATTGTTATAGAATCTTCCATAACGGTCTAAAATTGTTATAGAATCTTCCATAAGGTTCTAAAATTGTTATAGAATCTTCCATATCGTTCTAGAATTGTTATAGAATCTTCCATAACGGTCTACAAGGTTATAAAATTGTTATAGAATCTTCCATAAGGTTCTAGAATTGTTATAGAATCTTCCAAAACGTTCTATTGTTATAGAATCTTCCAGAACGGTCTAGAATCTTCCAGAACGTTCTATAATGTTCTAAAAATCGGAAATTGTATATGAAACCAGAAACCTAAAACTTGATACATACTGAGTTATACAGGGGGTACCAAAAATCTTAGCGGGCAATACAGGATCGGATTGTATACATTGAAATAAATTAAACTTTTTTTTCAAATTCGGCTTAGCAATCGCCCATTTTGTCTTTTTTTTGGTTTTGTTTTTTTACAAAAACTCACTGTAACTCCAGCAATAGATAAGATATTGAGTTTAAATTTGGTATTCTGTAAGCATTTCGAATGTTACGATTTACAAGTGTAGGTTACTAAAACCACAGATAAAATTAGTTTCTTTTATCTGTGCTAAAACACAAAGAATGTTATTTTATAATTTTCAAAATGGCGGCCGTTACGAATTTTTAACGTGGAATATCTTGAAAACCGTTAAATTTAAAAAAATAATTCCCCCCGTTTCTGTAGGTCAAAGGATAACCGGGTTATTAACAACAAAAAAAAAAGAAAAATTGAAAACATAATTTTTTGGCGATTGTCTACAACATCCAAAATTAGCCTGAAACCAACATTTTAAAAATTCGAATAGTTTTAATAAAGAAGATAAAATCCACTACTCTGAAATGCACTACAAATTCAAATGTGGCTCTTAACCATTTTCAACTGTAAAATCTGATCCTATGGGAATTCACTACGAATGGACTTCGTTTAGAACAAGGAAAGAACTTTGATGGTTGAACTGCAATCAAAATAAAACACCCTAATTTTGTCCAAAAGAATCTACAAGTGTGCAATAGGCACATGTATGCCTGTAAATAGGCAATGTCGATCCTAAGTTGAGAGCGGAGCGAGTACGGAGTCTCGCAGTAGTCTTCAGTGGTTCTGAATTATATGCTACATTTGCATTCAACCTGTTTGAAGATGGATCACAATACAGTACTTTCAAAAACGTCAACGCCGATATAATCTGTGAAAGATCCACCTGTTTGGGTCTAAAAGGAGTTCCAAGCATAATCATTGTTGTGTGCTTAAGATAAGATTAGGGTTTATACTCACGCGATAGGATGTGTTCGAGGAACTACAGACATAAACATCCAAACAGTGAAGTGTATTGTGTTGTCCCTTATACACTTCGGATGTTTTACTAACTCGGGAGACTATTTGTGCAGACTGTGCTCTTTATCACTTAGGTAATGTAAATCAATAGAGACTATTTTTGAGCCAAGATAAAGTATGTAAAAGATGGTATGTTTTGAAATTAGGCGCTGTTACACCTCCGCCATTATTAATATACTTTTCACAAAAATAACAGTGGGCAGCTCAGCGGAGGAAATTGTTTATTACCATCGGGGGTTGATGGAATAACTAAGGCGTCTTTCTTTGCTCCTGCTTGCTGTTAAAACTCTAAAAAGTGCCTGCTTTTAAAAAGTACTAAACATTCCAAAAATGTTTAAGCCTATTTTTAACTTGTCAAATTTGGTGATTCCTAAATTTGAGATTTTTTAAATAAAATGTTATTTGCGATAATCTCTACTTACGGCATTTCCATAGGAAAGATGAGCTATGCAGTGACTCTTATGGTAAGACCTATGTTCGGGAGTAGTCAATGAGCAGCGATCAAGGTCCCCAGAACACGTTTTGGGGTGTCATTACAAATTATATATGTGTGTTTGCAATCTAGCGGCCGCATTGTACGTCCGATTCGACCCTATTCATCGTCTTAGTAAGTAGACAATTTCCAAAAGATTTGGTTGATACCCTGAAATTTATAAACTTAATTTTGGAAATTCGCTCAACTCACGTCAGCGGTCTAGCTACTTGGTCGGGTTATTTTATATTCAACTTGAATTTAAGATTGATTGAGGCTGCTGATTATAAGAATTGTAGTTTGAGATTAATATTAGTTTAGTAATTTGTTTGATTGTGTAGTTGTTTGGTTAGTTATAATAACGCTATGCATTTGTTAATGCCTTACTAATGTAACGTAGCCTCAAGCCACGCCTCTTTGGGTTTTGTATAAATACGGGAAATGAAACACTGTTAGATTAGTTATAGTTCGACTATTGTAGCTGGTGCATCACTGAAGATGGCGACTTTGTAATTGAAACGCGTTTGAGTTTACTAACGTATTAGTTGTGAGATTTTGGTTAAGGTTTTATTTTATCAAGTATATCTTTTCACAAGTCAAGCTAAATATTTATATTTCATAGAATTTATGTTAGTAAAATGTAAACTAAGTGGTTGATCGAAAGCGACGGCTTAGCGGTGGTATCGTAGCCACTCGGCCGTATTTCATAAGGAAACTTTATCAGTTAGAATATTTTCCGGCACCGCTTACGCCTGCTGTCGTAAAGACCACGAAAGAATACCGTCGAGGGATGGGCTCGTTTACACCGAGACCTTGAACGCTCCAATCGCCTTATTGCGACGTTGTCACGTTCTTCCCACGCTTCTAACTGAACGCGGCTGACTCAACGCATTTATAATTCTTTAAACTGTGCGCTCAAGCCTCGAGCGGTAAATACCAGTAGTGGTCGGGACTAGTAGATATGGCAACGCTGCGCGCCCATCCTATTGGCCGCCACGCAACGATATAGTGGTATTTGATATAGTGCCGCTAGCCACCAACCGCTCGCTGCTTCTACCGTAGCCTTTAATCTGTGCGCTCAAGCATCGAGTGGTAAATACCAGGAGTGTTCGGGACTAGTAGATATGGCAACGCAGCGCGCCCATCCTATTGGCCGCAACGCAACGGTATTCTTTAGTGGTCTTTAATATAGTGCCGCTAGCCACCAACCGCTATCCGCCAACCGCTATCCGCCAACCGCTAGCCGCCAACCGCTCGCCGCTTCTACCGTAGGCTTTACGCAACACTGAATTTTCATACTCCATTATATTGGTTGCACCCGTCGCATAAAAGTTTATAAATTCTCGACCATCTTCTAAGCACTATCTTATCTGAGATCATTCTTGCGTTGATGTCAATCAGCACGATCAATAACCAATTTCCTCCCTGAGAAAATATACTTTCCAACGAAAGAATTATCCGAACCGTGTAAATGTGACTCGGACTAATCCGTACGTAGAAAGTTTCTCTCTGATAACGTACAACTTTGAGGTTAGCTTCGAAACCATCTGTCGAGATGTACGGAATCAGCTGTCCAAGACGCAAGACGGGACAATAGTAAAGCGAGGACCGTAATAATTGTGTTCGAGCTTAACAAATTGTACGTTGACTCCGGTCTTATCATTTATGCATCTGGAAGTGTGATAAAGCAGATGGGAAGATCACGGAGGCGCTGAATAGAGCTGCCTATGTGTACGAAATACATTAGTAGAATTTGTTTGCAGCTAAGCTTAAATTTTCGATTCACTCGTTGCTTCGTTCCACTTCGCGAGTTTGCACCTCGACCTTGCGGCCTCGGTTTATTCGCTTCGCTCGCAGCGTACAAACTCGGAAGTCGGCATCGTATCAGAAGATGACCCCAAGTGGATTTATACCGGGTTCTTTTACGCTATTTTACGTTTCGATCTACTTTGGGGGATGCAAGCGATTTATACGGTCATGTAAAAAAACTAACGTGTAAAATAATAACCTACTTTTATTTTTTTAAGATAAAACATCGTTTTTCGGCTAACGAACTCGTCGGAGCGACTTGGATAACCAACGTTTGTACCCAATTTGGATCAAATCGGACTTAAAATGCGGCCGTTAGAATGCGTTTAATGACACCCCTAAACGCGTTCTGGGAACCATGATTGGTGCTCGTTCCCACCTAAGGTCTCATACCTTGCGTAAAACAGCAAAAATATGCACTTCGTACTAACGTGTTTCGGACACCGTTTTTCAACCTAAAAAGTTGTGAAACATCTTAAATTGTTCTTAAAGGCTTTGTGCTTTTGTCTTATACCTCATAATTGAAAGAAATCGTCGGCAACTACTTTTAATCAACAGTTTAAATGAGTAAAAATCTATTATTTTTAACGAATTTTTTGGAAGTTTTAAGCAATAATTTCCATATTTTAAGCTAACACGTAAAAAATATAA
Source organism: Philaenus spumarius (assembly GCA_018207615.1). Taxonomy (NCBI): domain Eukaryota; kingdom Metazoa; phylum Arthropoda; class Insecta; order Hemiptera; family Aphrophoridae; genus Philaenus; species Philaenus spumarius. The sequence continues at coordinate 53,816 of JAGFPH010005433.1, read as the reverse complement.
AGCCTTCTTTATAACTTAAAGTAGTTTCCCAGATTATTAATGTATAAATAGAATCTGAAACAAGGTATTACGAATGCATGTTTCAACGATTTTGCGGCTTGAGTCAGGCTTTTTGCGTTGAAATCATAGTGTACTCTCGGGAGTTTTCTTCAAGGTAAAGAAGAGCCTTAAGGGACGCTGCAATAGCTCATTTTTTTTTATGGAAATTCGCTTTTAATACGATGTTAACCAAATATGAAATGTATCTGTAAAATATATTAATTCTTGTATTGGCATGATGATACATCGCGTCTAATAAAATGTCAATGTATTTACAGCTTTCAAGTAAATTGATTCGTGTTAACGTTTATATTGGATAATTTAGTCATACAATGTGATGCAATTTGCCGCTCCTAAACCACTGTCTTTGTTTGTAGTTCCAACGGCTTCCCTTGTCCAATAACGTTCCAATACATCATTGTGAATCTTTCGCGTCATCGAGACGCGTTATTGTTTATCGTACAAACATTCGTGACATCTGTATTTAGTCCCGCAGTGTGGAACGGGTGTCCCTTGTTTCCTGCTTCCGAATGGCCTGATCGGTAAATATTTGAACGCGTATTGTTTCGCTGTATTTAGAAACTTAAAGGGTAACAACGTGTATCCGTTGCTTTGTTGAACCTCTGTAGAGGTTGTTTGTAAAACACAGTAGCAATCTTCTGGAAAAAAACTCGTATCTCTGTATTACATAACAAAAACTCTTAATGCTCATGCGTCAGGATCTAGCTCGCCGTTACCTCCAAAACCCTGATCCAAGTGCCTCTGTCCTGACCAATCGTCATTTACGTGAAAATATCAGAGTATACAATATTTCATTTGCATTTGCTTCGCCGTGAGATATTGAAATTAGTGAATCTCGTACTGCGTTCACTACCGATGGAACCGAAGACTTGTTAGTTTACATAACTGTGGCACCTGTGATGGAAAAATATTTTGACGTCTCAAATTTAAGGCTCGGCAGGAGTGAAAAAATATTTCTGTGTTGACCGCAGCGCTCCAAGTGGCAAAGCTGTACACTAATAGCACTGAGTTTTTTGTGCGAAATTTCGTTCTTCCGCTAGTAAAAATATAGGCCGCCTGGAACTACTTCTATTAGGTGACAGACGTACTGAAATGCGCATGCGTGACAATCTAAACAGTCTGTCTAGCTATACTCTCTCCCTCTCTCGCTCTCTTCTTTATGTATCGCCGCCGACTCAAAATGATTTTACATTTTAGTAGACCTACAAAACAACTCGATATTTACAATAGCGTTGAGGCCGCAATCTTCCACTGATGTTTGCTTTGGTTATACAACTTATCGTATTTTACAATTTATATTGATATCAAAGTATATAAATTATATACATTTTAAAACGAGCATTTTCTTACCTTGAATATTGACTGAGATTTTAAATAATACAATCAATAAAAGACATAAACAGAAAAGTGAAAATATTAAGAATGTTGTACCTGAAAACGTATACTGTACGTACAAAGTGCTGATATAAACATTTATTTATAATTTAATGGCGGCAAAGGCAAATATCTAAACACAAGTTACAATAATAAGAATAAAAAATAATTACTAAAAAATATTAAATTATAAAAAGCTACTGTTACATAACTTACTTTACATTATTATCTCCACATAGTAGTAGGCCTATAAAATAAAGCTACCTGAAAACGTCTGTTTTTCTGTTCTTTCAGGCTAATTTCACCACTGTATAAATCATTAATTTTTATGAAAATTATGCGTGACAATGCGATCATCGTCTTTAATATACCATCGACCACATAATTGATAGCCTATGTATATCGATCTCTTTCTCCTTAGCAAGTCACATGCATGCTGAAGTCAGTGACCGAATTGAAAAGCAATATATATAACACATGATATTTAAAATCGGGACATCACTAGACTCACAATCGTAATCGTCTGTATTCTAATAATTGCTCAGTTCAAAATTAATACCAATATTTTCATGTTTGACGCTATAAGGGCAATAAAACGTAATTTATTTTGATATGTTTACAATTCATATTGATGTTACACTTTCCACAATTTTCTTTCCGTGAATTTTGGCTGAGATTTAAAAAAAAGGAATAATTAAATTTAAAAAAAACAATTTACATAAGCAGGCAAGCGGAAAATTTTAACACGTTTTAAATAATACATATAGGCTACAAATAATTAGTTCTCGTATTAATGGTGTCAATTTATTTTAATTAGGGAAACAGCCAAAGTTACAAGAAAAACATACAAATAAATTTAAATTATAGGCTGGCACTTGCATATAACCCCTTAATACATTTTCTATACTTATTGTACTATTATTTCATTATGACAATATAGGGGGGGGGGGGGGGGGTAGGGGTAATTTTAGACCAAAAGTTCCAGTAATTTACAATACGGCTGATTTTTTTTTATATAAGTACATTAAAGTATGTAGATTAACATAAAAAACGTTTACCAGTCTATCGATTTCCCAAAGTCGAAAAAAAATCGAAAAACATTTTTTTTTTCGATATTCCTTAATATTTCGAGCTGGGATGAAGATAAATAAAAATAAATAATACCACCGTGTAGGAGAAGTATTTTTCAATAAAAAATGTCATAAGTATTTCTTTCGTCCGAGCAATGGTTTGTCTGGGAAAAAATCGATAATGCAGGTATGTATTTTGCAGCAGCGCGACTCGGTCGCACGGCTGAAGACCTAGTTTTGAAGCACGGTCCAGTACATTATAAACTATTGCATAGTTACAATGTATTAAATAAATAGTTGTAATAGGGCGTTTTCAAGAGGAAAGTGTCAGCTTTACGATGGTATGTTTTTTTTTTCATTACACATAGGCCTAATCATCTAACAAATTACTCAAATATATATATATATATATATATTGAAATTAAAAAAATGTGTCTCAAAGAAAAAGAAAACTGTTTATTTGGAGTTTTTAGGAGGAACTGATTCATATAAAATATGAAAATTTAACATGGCGGATCCAAAATAGCTGCAATTTTCTTTGAAAATTCAACTTTTTTATATTCAAAATAATACAATTTCGTTAAGACTAGCGTAATAGCCTATACGCAGTCTCGATTAACTTGTCTTCGAAAAAAAATCAATTTTCTCCCAAGTTAATAATCCAATTTGTATGAAATTTGAAATATACATAAACAATATATGTATAAATATAATGTACAAAAATTATACATCTACGATAATTTTAAACTAAATAGGCCAGCAACTTTATGAACGCATAATTATCAATGAATATGTTTTTATATGATCATTTCCGTCCATACGTATAGCAGATCTAAAGTTGGCCATTTTGTAATATATCGAATTAAATAAAACTTAGTATAGCAAGAGAAAAGCTTATTTTTAACTTATATATCAAGACTCAAGTTGCTATTTTAAAAATTTGATGAGCTAGAGCCATCAGACTTATTATCGAGCCTAACGATTTTTTACTTACCGAATGCTGTAGCCCTTTCAATCTAATCCAGTTTTGTCAATTTTTGGAATATCAACATCAAATTTGTTTTACAAGTTGAATACACCAGTATAAATATTCTTAGTAAATATGGACGATTTCTTTCATGTTATTTTTAAAAACGAGGCCCTTGAAAATAGTCTTCTGTTTTACCTATTTCGTTTTAACTATAACACCTTTGGAATCAACCATTCCATTTTCGACATTTTTGAACATATCGATTCAAAAATTGGTACAGAAGTTACAAACACGATTGTTTTTGCTATACTTATTTTAAAAACTATAAAAAATATTTAAAAAATTGACTAATCTGTAGCCGATCAACTCAAGCGTTTTGATGAAAAATCTAAAACGGTCTAAAATTATACTTTAAAAGTAAATAATAAAAAAGGTTTATACTTCTTGATCTTGTTTGAATCTATATGTTTAACTTGTAAAAAAAACTTTTAGGTTGATATTTTGAAAATTTTCTAAACTGGAGCCGTTTAAAATGAGTTCGAGGGTCCGGTAGGTACTCCTAAAATCGAGAAACCCATTGATAAGTCAAGTGGCTCTAGATCGGGTCATTTTTAAGATAACAAGCTGAGACTCAGCATAAATGTTTAAAATATATGTTTTAATTCCTATGTCAAGTTTCAATTCGATATATTAAAATTCAGCCAATTTAGAATGAGCCAACGCTTCATATATGAATGAGATTTCCCCTTTTAGTTATTTCCCCTGCTGCAAAATACATACCTGCATTATCGATTTTTTTCCAGACAAACCATTGCTCAGACGAAAGAAATACATATGACCTTTTTTATTGAAAAATACTTCCCCTACACGGTGGTATTCTTTATTTTTCTTTATCCTCATCCCAGCTCGAAATATTAAGGAATATAGAAAAAAAAAAAATGTTTTTCGATTTTTTTTCGACTTTGGGAAATCGATAGACTGGTAAACTTTTTTTTATATTAATCTACATACTTAAAGGTACTTATAAAAAAAATCAGCCGTATTGTAAATTACTGGTAGTTCGTAGTTGTAACCTACACCGATTGGGCTAATACACAAAATGATTAAAAAACGGGAATTTTATAAACCTAATGTAAACAATAACATCGATTAAAATATAATAAAATACTGTAAACTAATATTACTATATAAATATATGAACAAATATAAAATATGTTGACACTCTCTTCATTTGGAGTAATTTAATCTATTATCATTTCATGATCATTGCTATGATAATACAGTTAATTTGTGCTCCAAAGAGCCCCTAGTGGGAAAATTTTGGGGTAGTTTTGATTTCTTCCATTGTAAATATATGTTTTTTTTGGGGTGCTGAATCCGAATCTGAGGTTTGCCTCAAAATTTCGTGACTCAACATTGAAAAACAAATGGAAAAACGTTTTAAAATCTCATTTTTGAATGGTTTTTCTATTATAGGCTAACTAGAAAACTATCAACTCTTCATAAATAAACTTCTTATTCAAAATGAAAGAACATAAAATTTCCTACAAAATTTACGAATCGTTCGGGCTCAAGCGCTAGTTGAAAATTGTCGTATTTCGGCTGTCTCCTCATAAACCCACATTTCACTCCAAAACTCGAATTTATTATTAAAGACTATAATTTTCTCCTACTTTTAAGTTGAATACAATGCAAAATGGTTTCAACTACAGTAATAATACGAAACTAATTAAAATAAAGAACAAATTTAATATACCACTCAGCTAGTCTATCTCCGCCGCGTTGTTTAGTTTTCTGAATTTGTCTTATGGATTTAGATCCAACAATACACTATGGTTAAAAATAAAAAACTTATTATATGCTTTCGAATTAATTAACTAAACTAATATTAATAATGTTACGGTAACTATAAAAAATAAGAATTTTAAAAACACTATACAAATACGGTAACTATAACAATTCGAATGGTAATAATTATACGATATCTAACTGCAAAAATGTAAATAATAATAATAATACGACAAACACAACAATACGATAAAAATAATAAATCAAATACGAAGTTCAGTCTATCTATTTTTCACGCACCACTGAAGGAATTTACGATTACGAGGTCAGGATAAAATAAACTAATTGCCTTCACTGCAAAATTTCTTCCGATCGGCACGAGGGAACAGTTTTCTCGGAAAAGGCCGCCTCTGTTAGACAAACACTACTCTGCTAGTGCTACTTGCAAAACGAAAGTATGAGTGACTATTTAGCGGGTCTGGAGCAATGATCGTAGATTTTGCAGGACACACAGCGGATGTACGACATACATTGAGTCGAAGTTCGAATTGCAAGATGTTAACAAAAATCAGCAATGAATTTGGTTCACAAGTTAAAAATATATCTACAGCGACTATAATATCAAATATAACTAACCACTACTCTTGTTAGCCGGAAAATTAGTTATTAATTTGGTTTATAAGTTATTAATATATGTACAGTATGGTAAATAAGATTAATCGTTTGAAACGACTTAATATTTATCCGATTAAATTGTTTGTTTTTAAAGAATGTACATAATCTCCTAACTAACATGGGCTGTGGTATGAAAATACAACCTTATTAGTTATATTGTTAACAAACATGGGTCATAATCCAATACTGAGTTGGAATACCCATATTTATAGGACATATTGAAAAATCTAAACATTTTATTAAACACAGCTTTCTCTCACATATTCAAAATTAACGGATTTATTATTTTTCTAGTATTCCTCCGCGAGCAACAAGTTGATGTGATAAAAACCAGAGTGCGGGCTAAACACTCGATAAGGAACGCAAATTCGGCGAGTACATGCTTCCACAATACATAGGATTTTTTCGTCATAAATTATCCACAATTATTGAAACTATTTTTATTTGAAAGGTAATTAAATTTCGAATGTGGATGTCTTTTTACATGTTTTATATTTGCTTTATTGAATAAGGGAAAATATCGCAAACTTTGACTTTGAGTTAAGTCGAAGAACAAATTTTGTTAAAAACAAATTTAAAAAACTAAAAGACATCCACATTCGGACTGTTCTAACCTTTAAAATGACACATTCAGAATAATTTTCTGATCATTATTACTCCAGTAATCTTATTACCCGTTTAACATTGCTCTTATGGGAGTTGAAATTCAAGATGGTGGCTGGGTCTGCCGAGCCTTAAATTATCGATTGAATTATTTGCGTATTTTAAGTCTGGCTTTCCCAGAGGTTCCAGGAAATCATGCATTTTTGTGAGATGAAACGTATTAAAAAAAATTTGGAAAACGGTTGACCCTAAAGGCCATCCCTGTAACTTCCGGCTTAGTTTAATTACAAAAGTATGATGAAAGTTTGGTAAACACTATTTTTGGAAATTTTGAACTGCCATAACTTTTGAGTGAATCAACCGATTTTTATGCGATTTGCGGCAATCGATGCAGTTTTTCAACTCCATTGAAAGAATCAACAACAAAAATTTTTCAGATGAAAAGTTTCGGAGAAATTGAGGAAAAACACTTTTTTTTTATTTTCTTTCGTTCACGATATCTCGCGAATGAATCAACCGATTTTTATGCGATTTGCGGCAATCGATACAGTTTTTCAAGTCCATTGAAAGAATCGACAACAAAAATTTTTCTGATGAAAAATTTCGGAGAAATTGAGAAAAAATACTTCTTTTTATTTTCTTTCGTTCACGATAGCTCACGAACGAATTAACCGATTTTGACCGGACTGGTAGCGATCGACGTCGCTTTTCAAGGTTAAAAGCTGATTAGATTTTGGAATTGATCGGTAAAGCCGTTTAAAAGTTATTCCAAAAAAACCTGATTTGAAAACATTTTATTTCTTAGTTTTTTCGAAATTTCTCAGGACCTACCGGTCCGAAATAGTTGAAATTTTCAGGAAATCTAAGTTTGATGGAACTCTTTAGAACGCCGTTTGGTAGGATCCAATCGGTTAAGCCGTTCAAAAGTTATAAGCGGGTCACATACTTACATACACACACACACACATACATACAGACGGGGTGACACCCTCTCGGGAGTGGTCAGGGAAGATTCCTAGGACCTCAAAACGTCGAGATCTGATGAATACTCGATTTTCGAAAAACGGGGTGAAACCAATAACTTCCAGATTTGAGAAATTTTCAATTTTCTTTTAGCGGGAAGTTAAAAATAATTAAAACATACACTTCCGTCTATTATGTTCTGTTCGGCGACACGCAATCCCTTTAAACTTCCATATTTTTTGGATGTGCACCAAATCTAGCATCACTGTCCATGTCTCTCGGCTGAGCAAGACGGCTGAAAGTTCGCCAATAATTCAACTTTTGCTGTAACGGATGAAGGATAATAATTAATTTAAAAGATAATAACAGCATACAATACTGTTGTGCTTACTGAGTTGGTGTAGGATGTCGGGTTGAACAAACCAATTATTAGACATATTTAAATATTAGCCTATCCTTCATCCGACTGTTTTGAGAGCTAGGAAAAGGGTATCTTGAATGTTTTGTAAACATGTACGGTTTTTGGGTAGTTTAGATTTGAAATTTTTTAACAGCCGCCATTTTGAAACGCATGATTGGATATAATCGATCGTTTGTCTTAAAATAGATCATTGTTAGGTTAAACTTTACGCCACGTTTGAACTCAATTGGACAAACATTTCTCTAGATATATGAAGTATTTATGAAAACAGTACATAAAACGACATCCCATAAAAACACATAAAACACAACAATATTGTGGTTATTTATGCTGTTATTATACTTAACTGTTACTAGGTTTTGTACAGATGATGGGTGAAATTATATTATACAGCTGTTATATTATATGAGCGTATGCTCTTCTTCTGTTGTTAGACAAAATATCTTGTTTCTTTACAATCAGCTGATTGAAGAACTGTAAAATAAAATCATTGCAAAGGTTTGGAAATGTTGATTTTTTTTATTTAAGAAATTAAGATGACGTAAAAGTAAATAAAACCAGTTAATATAGAAAAGTTTCGCTTTTATTTGGTACAAACTGAATGTAAATCGATCCATTGAAAGTGTCAGACGAACTGTACTAAGGATTGAAAAAGTTTACTTTTCCCCCCCATGTTAAATCTCCATAAGAAAAGTGTATTTTTCATTTTCGACCAACTTAACGTAAATATTTTCAAAGTACAAATGAAACCTGCTAATACAGGACCGAAAACCTTTGTTTTGGTAAAACCCGCATGTAACTCGGTCTCAGACGAACTGTCCAAATTATTATTTTTTTTTACGGCTTTAAATATACAGGGGTGGCAAAAAGTCCCGGAACAACCCAATATCTTTTTCCAGGTTCCACTTACACAATTGAAACTTTGCAAATTGTTTATGGGTATAAAAAACTACTTTTTTAGAATATGGCTGATTTTTCACCTCCTCTGGGGGACGGCCCGTCAGGAGTCGGTGAAAAATCTTAAATGTAAGCATGGGTTGTTATGCATATCATTTTAAACTTCTTGATGAGACAAACACAACGACATAATAAAAATGAAAAATGGATGATCCTGAAAAAAGTTACGGCTGTTCAAAGTTTTGATATGGTGCATGTTAAATGAGCCTTATTCTAAGTTTAATTTATTTTTACATGTTCCATGTATTACACGTTCAACTCTGCAAATTGTTTACGGGTATAAAGAATTACTTGTTTATGCTACAGTTGATTTTTCATCTCCTCTGGGCTGAATCAACTTATTCAAACTTAGAATGAGGCTCATTTAACATGCAGCATATCAAAACTTTGAACAGCCATAACTTTTTTCAGGATCATCCATTTTTCATTTTTACTGTGTCGTTGTGTTTGTCTCATCAAGACCTTTAAAATGATATGCATAACAACCCAGTCTTACATTTAAGATTTTTCACCGACTCCTGGCGGGCCGTCCTCCAGAGGAGGTGAAAAATCAGGGATATTCTAAAAAAGTAGTTTTTTATATCCATAAACAATTTGCAAAGTTTCAATTGTGTAAGTGGAACCTAGAAAAAGATATTGGGTTGTTCCGGGACTTTTTGCCACCCCTGTAGGCCTATAGATCCTTCATTGTTGTGGCATTTACACCATCCGATAGGGAATTAAAAGAGCTACAAAAAAGGTAGCTTGAAATTTTTATAGGTCATTGTTAGGTATTGCCATTGTATTTGCATAACCTAATAGTACTCCGATCCAATGCATTATTTCAATCCATTGGAAATTCGAAGATAGTGGCGCGATCTATGGGGGAAACGACGAAAGCGGTGTGTAGCACCAATGCCTTGAATGATTTCTCCCTAGCGCTACCTCGCGGCGCGATCATGCAATATTTTCCCGACAACCTTTTTTTCGCCACACTGCCACCGTATGCATGCATAATATATTTTATTATTCATGATCTGTGGTATTACTTCATGTTAAGTTTGAACTCAATCGGCCGAGCCGTTCTCTAGATATCAATTATTTTGTAAAAAAAAACATAGAAAAACAGATGATAAAGTAAGCACCGTAGCGATCATGTTTTAGGTTTCAATAAATTAAACTTTATTTACGAAATTCAAGTTAATGGTTTTGTTTAGCTAGCACAAGATTTACGTATTTACTACAAAATTAACGGACACTACAGATGAACAGAACGCCCAAATCCGACAGGTGCTCCCAGCCCCGCGCCCATACTTATCCGAAACGTTCGTATGATTTACGCATGCGCACTCGCCAGTCCGCAACGTGCACACACCACCTATACATTACGGACGCTATAAAAGCTCAAGTTTTAGTACTTGGAAGCAATGCAGATTGCTACCCGCCGTTAGCCATTAGCGGGTCTGGCGACTCCTAGAATATCTTCACAGTTCTTTGACCAAAATAACTGTCTCGTGGAATAGTATTACCAACGTGATAAAGTTGATCTATCGTATTCAGTTTCAGTTCGATAACACTTCATTTAGTGCATTGTGTTTGACGCTGTGTAAGTGGATAGGGGGAGAAGGTTGGTAATACTGGACGTTGTTACGTAGTTTATGTGCTGACCGCAAGTGTTGCACTAACGATTTACCTGTATGAAACTGAACTTCAGCGTGATATAGTTGATAACTGGAGAGACCGATTTATTCAGCGCGTTACAGGAAGAAATTGAGACACTTTCAGAACGTGTTCTACTTGTGAAAATAGAGGAAAAAGTTCATACAAACGTAGGTTCGGAAATGCTTCGTTTTCCAGTTATCCACCATTTTTTTTCTTTTTACTTTCTCCTCCTATACCATAGTATATGGAGAAAGTATTGTATTCGTCAAAATTTTCGAGTTTGAGTTTTGGTGGAAATATCCATTTTGGGCCCCCCTGAACCTAAAAAAGTGGTTTTCGGAGTGATGTCTGTGTGTGTGTCTCTGTATGTGTGTCTGTGTGGATGTTATCAGACCTAGAGCCTAAACCAGTCGTCCGATTTTGATGAAATTTGGTATGGAGGTACTAATCCACGGTATCTCCAGGCGTTTTTTCATTTTTGTGAATTTTTTATTTTTAAGGGTAATTTTCCCATAAAAACCCTTAAAATAACGGAAAAATCTACTTTTCTCAAAAACGGCTCTAACGATTTTGATTAAAAATTTATAGTTTATTAGGGACCTAAAGTACTACAAACTGTAAAATTTTAATCAAAATCGTTCGAGCCGTTTTTCAGAAAAGTTGGGTTTTCCGTTATTTTATGGATTTTTACGGGAAAACAACTTTAATACAAAATCACCTCTCCTACCCCACCCTACAAGTCACCGTAAATCTGTTTAATAATTTAAATATGTTTGTGAGAAAGTATGTGCCAGTTCCTGGTACCGTTTATTTTTTTACAAAATACTTATAATATCTTTGGTTGTAGGAAATATATTGATCGCAAATTTTGGATACATATTTGGCATGGAATCTTTTACCCATGTACAAATAACCAAAACTTTTTCATATAACTTCAAAATGGCGGCAGTTTACATAAACATTTCAAGAAACAAAAATTTCCTTTTTAATGACATAGTAGTACAGTATTTCTATTATTTCTGTAACTTATAAGATAAGTTTTATAACTAAAATTCATCAATAAATGAAAACTTGTTTTTTTTAAATATTTTTGTGAAGTTAGCGGTTTTCGAGATATTAGATTAAAATTTTAAACTGCCGCCATTTTGAAAGTATATGAAAAACGTTTTGGTTCAGATATTATCGTCAAGCGCTGAAATACATCCAATAAACATAAAATGTTCGTTCATCAGTCTAGGCCTAACCTAAAATTATAGTGTGTATGTTTAATTTATTTTACCTGTTTTAACGGCAACATACATACAATAATTTTAGGTTAGGGCTAGAAAGTAAATTTTAAGTCTAGGCCTAACCTAAAACTATTGAATGTATGTTGTCGTTAGGACAGGTAAAATAAATTAAACGTACATACAATAATTTTAGGTTAGGCCTAGACTGATGAACCAACATTTTATGTGTATCGAATGTATTTACGATGAATAGACATTTAACTGTATTTACCATCTTAGCTTTGTTTTTAATTAATTCTACACCTTTATTATAATAACATTAAACGTATGGAAACAGTAAATATTTGTATAATAAACAAACTAATGATAAACGGCAATTAATTAAAGGAATAAAATTATGTGTGTATGTTGCCGTAAGGCTGGTAAAAGAATTGAAAAAAAGGCGCGATGAACTTCGTTCCTGACGTTACATACGTTGCGCGATACACGTTTACGCGCAATAGCATTTGTCCGGCCTGCTCAAGGCTATGCTCGAATTGTATTACACACCTGTGAGTAGAACTCGCGTTTGAGGGGTGCAAAAAAATGAAAGCAACGATGTCCTTAAAACAATTTATCGCCTAAATAATTACGATATCGGGTAAACATATTTTCCAGGAATTTTTCCGATAATGTAAATGCACTCGCCGCGCACCACAACACTACGAAATGAAGACACCAAGTACGGTCGGCAATGGACTATGCGGCTTTTCATTAGCCCAACTCTACCGTCAATATCGAATTATACTCACAATAGTTAGTATATACAGCGTGGGTGCACGGAGAATTTATGGAATGAGAGGATGGAATTCCAGTTCAAACCGCCGATTTCATTCGGGATCAAACGCACGGCCTATATTGTGTTGTTTCTCTCCGCGCCCCGTTCGCCGGTACCACAATTACTATTAATTATGGCGGGGTAAAAAGGAAATTCACTAGTGCTATTAACTGTTCGCGCGTTGGCAACAATGAAAGTATATTTCGTGCGGAATGTTTTTGCTACGGGGGAAGAATACGTTTATAGGTAATTAGGAGGTTTTTTTGTTCTTTTTGGTAATTCGTGTTGTTTACGGGGCTTTGTTTTGGTTGGACCGTGTACGTAGAGTGCTAACTGTTGGCTGTTAGAGGGTGTTTCCAAAGTTCACACATTCTCTATATTATTATAAATAAACGGTATCAGGAAACTGACACATACTTTCTCCCTCATTATAGGAACTTAATTTTTTATTTTTAGGAGTAATTTTCCCATAAAAATCCATAAAATAACGGAAAAACCAACTTTTCTCAAAAACGGCTCGAACGATTTTGATTAAAATTGTATAGTTAATAGTACTTTAGGTCCCTAATAAACTATACAATTTTAATTAAAATCGTTAGAACCGTTTTTGAGAAAAGTTGATTTTTCCGTTATTTTAAGGGTTTTTATGGGAAAATTGCCCTTAAAAATAAAAAAATTCACAAAAATGAAAAAAAACGCCTGGAGATACCGTGAATTAGTACCTCCATACCAAATTTCATCAAAATCGGACGACTGGTTTAGGCTCTAGGTCTGATAACATCCACACAGACACACTTAGAGACACACCCCCAGACACACACACAGACACAAAACACACACTGGCATCACTCCAAAAACCACTTTTTTAGGTTCAGGGGGACCCAAAACGGATATTTCCACCAAAAACTCAAACTCGAAAACAATTTTTGACGAATACAATACTGTACTTTCTCCATATACTATGGTATAGGGGGAGAAAGTAAAAAAAAAGGTAATACAATTATTGATGTTCACTTATTAATATAAAGCTACAATTTATTGTAACGCACTTATTCCTTTCCAATCTTTCCTCCAACATACAAACGTGTTCTGTAACAGCAGTTTTAAAATGGAATTAAGGCCAAGCAGGAGTGAAAAAATATCGGCGAGTCGACCGCAGCGCTCCAAGTGGCAGAGCTGAACACTACTAGCATCGAGTTCGCTAGTTTTTTATTCTTCCGCTGGCAAATATAGGGCAGCTTCATAAAGGCGGAAAATAGAGGGTTACAGACGTAACCCTGATACTGAAATGCGCATGCGTGACAATGTACGGTAGTGTGTGTTATTGGACACAGCTTTCTCTCAAACAGTGTACTTTGACGGATATATATTATGTTTCTAGTTTCCAGCGCGTGTTGGTGTGTTAACCACCAGAGTGCAGGCTTAACACTCGAGTAGGAACACAGATTCGGCGCGTACGTGCTCCCACAATAACTTTGATTTTTTCGTCGAAAATTATAGAAATTACTTTTATTCGAAAGATATATGAACTTCGAACGTGGTGATCTTTTTACATGTTTGATATTTGCATTATTGAATAAGATTCAAGAATCGCAACCTTAGATTTTGAGTCAAGACGAAGAACAAATTTAGTTAAAACCAAATTTTAAAAACTAAAAGATATAACTTTCAGACTGTCCTAATCTTTAAAATAACACATTCGGAATCATTTTCTGATCGTTATTACTCCAGAAATCTTATTACCCTTTTAACATTGCTCTTATAGGAGTTGAAATTCAAGATGGTGGCTGGGTCACAACGGATACCTCCTTGAGAGACAGTTTTTAGTTTTCCACCAATGAATGGAATATAACCCCGTTTTTTGGGGCTAATTTTAATAGGCTAGTAAAACGAGATCCGATGTCGTGCGATCAAATAACATTACTTACTGCAATCGTTTAAAATATTTAAAAAAAAGAAAGCAGTCGCGAGACTGCCGACGGAGAAGTGAAAACTGTAATGAATATAAATCGTTGGTCATATTAGTTTAGTCTGAAATTTGATTATTTTAACACTACCAAGTAAACTATTTTAACACAACTTACGAAATGAGGAAGCACAATGTCCATTTCAGAGGTATTAGGCCTACCAAGTAAACTATTCTATCACACCTTACGAAATGAGGAAGCACAATGTTCATTTCAAAAGTATACCAGGTAAACTATTTTTAAAACTACTTACGAAATGTGGAAGCAGAATGTCCATTTCAGAGGCATTACCAAGTAAACTCTTTTATCACAACTTACGCAATGAGAAAGCACAATGTAAATTTCAAAAGTATACCAAGTAAACTATTTTTAAAACTACTTACGAAATGTGGAAGCAGAATGTCCATTTCAGAGGTATTAACAAGTACACTCTTTTAACACGATTACGAAATGAGGAAGCACTATGTCCATTTCAGAGGTATTACCAAGTAAACTATTTTAACACAACTTACGAAATGAGAAAGCATAATGTCTATTTCAGAGGTATTACCAAGTAAACTATTTTAACACAACTTGCGAAATAAGAAATCACAATGTCCATTTAACATAACTTACGAAATGAGAAAGCAAAATGTCCATTTCAGAGGTATTACCAAGTAAACTATTTTAATATAACTTACGAAATAAGGAAGCACAATGCCCATTTCAGAGGTATTAACAAGTAAACTCTTTTAACACAACTTACGA
>JAGFPH010005433.1:0-12986 GCA_018207615.1 Philaenus spumarius | reverse complement strand
GTACCAAATTAAGGTAATATTGATTATTATTAATTAATATACTAATCCGTAGGCTAAACCATGGAATTCCTATTTAAGATTTGTAAATAAAATGTTATTTTTATAATAATCTTTATTTTGCAATCAACTTGAATTTTAGGATTGAGTTAGGCTGCTGGTAATATGAATTGTGGTGTAAGTCCAGTTGAATGGACTCAGAGAATTGAAACACTGAAAACTGAACATGTTCTGTTTTTTCTCAATACTAAGCACTATATTCTGAGGAAATGGTCAGTTTTAATTTTCGCACTATACATACTAAAAACTTGAGATGAAAAATAAACCTAAACGTAGCACGAAGCAATTAATGGTTATTTTAAGAGCTGCAGGGGCTTATCGTAGATCTAATGTATAGGATCTCATTAGAATTACACTTAATCTCGACCGCTCGTTTACGGTCGAGATCGATGGCCACCAGGAGTTTGGGTGGCGTTGGACCTGTGCCAAGTGACGGTGTCCATGCTTGGTACACGGGTGGCTCCAAAATTAACAGCGGAGAGGCAGGAGGTGTAGTATATCTGAGACTAATGCTCACCCCATAGATCTTTCAGGTTGTTACTATCGGTCTCTGTGCCCGAAAAAGAGGTTTCAAGGGAATTATGATTTACATTTAATTTAATGATGGCCAAGCTGCATTGGATCATTTACCTTTAAATGAAGAGTCGGGAATGCTTCAAAGAAGCGAATGAAATGTTTAGGCCCCAGTGAGTGCCTGGTCAAGTAGGCATACAAGGCAATGCTACAGAATCCCCCTGTAAGAGTTGGTGCCAAATGGCTCTTAATTGGTCTAGAACCTTACTTGGTTGGAGCAGTGTTGGTCATATTACTGGAACGCTGCTCCTTGGCTTGGGCAGGAAAAGATCAGCTTCTCCAAGTCCAAAGTTGAAAAGCTACTTCCGACTGCTCACTGACTGGTAAGATACCACCTCGAAGAAAAAAAACTGTTGGTTGCAGAGGACGCATCGGTTTTGGTCTCTTGGGAATGAATCAGCTCAACACCTGCTGTGCGAGGCTCTCGCTCGCAGGAGATTCGCGAAACTCGTAAGACCGTTTGTTAGCCCTGGAGTATTCTGGTTAAGGGACTGGCACAATAGATCCACTTGAGTAGCAGTGGTGGGGAGCTTATGGTTGGTTTCCTTTTTTTGGTTTCAATATTCGCCAACCGTACCTTAAGGGCGCATTCTCAAAATGTAGACATTTTGGATTTATAATAGTATTCGTTATTTTTTTAAACTTTAAATATCGTTTGTAGCAACTCTAGTCTCAATTTAACAAAGTTTATCTTTAGGCTACTATACAAAACTCGTGGTTAGCAATTAATGCAGTGTTTTTCGAGTGATAAGAGACGATTGAGTGCCATTTCAGATCAGATTGCGTTCACATGGGCAAATAAATCAAACGTTTTTTGAGCTTACGAAATCGGAAACAACATTGCCGTTTTAAATATGAAAATGGAGTTTATCTGTCATAAACAATCCCATTAATAACAATATGTTTGTAGAGATAAGATTTTTTTCCGTCTTTGGCATTGATAACGACATCTGTAGTGATGATAAATCTATGGAAACGAAATTATTAGATTACGTAATATTGCAAGTTTTGTTTTAGTTATTTGATGATTTTCAATTGTTTTCTCTTTCTGTTCTAGGTGAGTACTGAAATTGAATGGGATAAATAGATTGAAAGACCGGCAAACCAGATATTTAATCTGAGTTGGTGAGTAAATTTACGTTAAGTCTGTGCGACTGTCTATGTAGGTTGAATCTAAACTAAAGCGTATGGCTGCAAGTGTGAGGGATAAATACTGAAATATATACAGATTGTTCATGAAGTCCTTCAAACCCTCTTTATTTTTCTTGTTACTGAAAATAAGTTAACAAAACTTTGTATAGTTCTTGTGTTGCATAACATTCCACATTTTTTTGATATGTCGACCCTCTATGATTTTTAGGGACTTTTAGGGTGAGGGGGTATAACAAATGTAGTCAGGTCACATAATAGACCATCGTAAACCTTATTAAAAGAGAAACAGAATGGCGCAAACTAGAGCTTAGTATCTTGCTTCGTTTCAAAGTAATGGACAATTAAAGTTCTGTAATATTATATTTTTATTATAACATCAAAGCAGGTTATTAAGGCACGGCAGGAGTGAAAACAATATTTCTGAGTTAACCTCAGCTCTCCAAGTGGCAGAGCTGTACACTATAACCATTTAGTTTGTGTGCGTTTCATTCTTCCGCTAGCAAATATAGGGCAGCTACGTAATACTGTCTGTAAACGTACTGTAATGCGCATGCGTGACAATGTACGTGAGTAGTGTAATTAAATACAGCTTTCTTCCACACATTCAAAATGAACGGATACATTATTTTTCTTCAATAACCACGAAAAACCACTTTCATCCAGAATTAATGCACTTTCTCAATTACCCTTCTTAACTCAATGATAAAAAGTGGTCTTGTTGGTTTTGTCTTTTATCTAATTTTTTTGCTAATTAATTGTGAAGGAAAAACTGGGCGAACAATATTCTCTGGATATCAAAAATAAACTACTATCAAGAACTCCGAAATGAATATCAAGCCAGTTTCGAAACCAACAAATCTATCAAACTCTAAATTAGGTTTCGAGTAGATAATGAATCGTCAGTTTTTAGGATATTAATGGGTCCACCAGCTGACCGAGGCATTTGCGTCACGCGAGAAGTAAAAAAGCCGAAAGAAAAAATGACATCTCTTCAACGACCGGATGCTGACTATTAAAACTAGCCGGGGCTATCTTGTGCGTCCATCTTGCGTGATTTGGCACCAGCGTCGAGATCTAATCAAGTAGTCAAGATACATGGTGGGGCGGAAATACCTGTGCTGTGTTTTACAAATGAAAGTTCGTTAACTGGTACCTAGACAATAAAACTTAATTTCTTAAAACTGGGTCGACCGATCGTATTGAAATATGGAGATTATTGGTTCACTTCTAAGCGAGAAATTTAATTGTACGATTTTATTGGGGGATAAATATTACATTTCCATTATTACAAACTCTGTCCGACCGTCTGTATGTCCGCAATTAGTCCGTGAGTGGAAAATTTAAAAACGTCTTCTTAGTAAACGGATAAATATTTTCTTTCCTATTCGAGAAGGGATCGCTGTACGTCATGCATTTCAACTCCAAGTGTGCTACGACGAACTCTGTACGTTGACTGTGGATTTTGCTTACCGAAGAACATATAGTAGTCGCATCGTGTAAGCTGTAAAGCGAATCAACCACTGTTTGTTTTATTTCCGCCGTCTTACCGCCTAACGTATTAACGTTCAGTTAAACCCAGCCCTTTTACCTCCCGTAAATATATTAGAAAAATAAGCCCTTATCTTCTAATAAGGTTTTTTTTTACCACAATTAAGTTCAAGTGTGTCTTAATATTTTTTAAGGGCTCCGCCCTCTATTCGCTTCGCTCGCCGATCCCCGTGACGAAGCAGATTACTGTATACTCTGATATTTTTCATGGAAATGACTGTTGTGATTAGGACAGAGGCACTTGGATCGGGGTAAAGAGGTGGGGGTAGTGGTGATCTGGCTTCTGACGCATGCGCATTAGAGGCAGAGGTTTGATTAGGACAGAGGCACTTGGATCGGGGTAAAGAGGTGGGGGTAGCGGTGATCTGGCTTCTGACGCATGCGCATTAGAGGCAGAGGTTTGATTAGGACAGAGGCACTTGGATCGGGGTAAAGAGGTGGGGGTAGCGGTGATCTGGCTCCTGACGCATGCGCAGCAGCTCCAGACTTTTCACATACTTAAAAAGTTAAACAGCGCAGGTCCTGTGAACTAAATTCTAATAGATTTTTCTAACTTGAAGTTGTAGTACGGCAATGAACCGCGAGGAAGCGCTGGCAAACCATTTAACTCGCGGTGAAGTGCGAGAGATCGCGAGATACAATGTTCTCTTCCCCTCTCTCTCTGGTACGCGGCGACCAGACAAAGCGAGAGCGACACTTAGTATGTCAAACTCTCTCGCTCTTGACCGCCCACAAAATGGTTTGCTAGCGCTGCGTCGCGGTTCATTGCTGTACTACAATCTCAACTTAGTAAAATCTATTAGAATTGAGTCCATAAGACCTGAGTTTCTTTACATTTAAGTATTCATTGCTTTTGATTATAATATAGGCACTTGTAGAGAGGTGGGGGTTTTGCGTGAACGGATGGATTTTTTTTATATAATTGAGAGATTGTAAATAAGTTTTTGAACCCCCTCCTGGCACTTCTTCGGTTTCCCTACTCGATAGCAACCGCCAATCGGAAATGTTCGCAATCGCAATTTTCAAACCCATTAACTCCGGTATTCCGCTAAATAAAATCACCGACGCTACGTCGGGTGTCAAAACTGGCCCCAAAACAATTATCCACTGTCCGACATCAGCGCCACATAAATCGACTCCGCACCATTATTATTCATTGTTGAACGCAAATTACTGCAATCTCTATTGGTCAAAATTTATTCTATATAGCGCCGAGGGTAGCGGGGGCCGGGAGCAGTGATTTGTGAGGGTTGCATCTATTGTGGGGGATGTAATTAACAGAGGGATTAATCACTATTGTCTCACTGCACGGTACACTATACATTGTATACAATCGCTAGGCTGGATGTAGCGGGTAGCCTGGTACACGTTTCTATACAGTACGAGGGGCGTGATACGCTGAAACTAGATATCTCAACCGACTTCGTCCCGTATTGAAAATAAAATTTTTTCAAGCTGTCAAGGGAATTCGTTAATTTTTTAAAAATTAATATTATCTATACATGATATTTGAGAAGGTGAGCCTGACTTTTTTTTGGGGGGGGGGGGCTTCGTGTGTCAAAATAGTGACAAAAGTTAATACAAACATAACATGGTTCCTACTGTTAGATAACTTGTAAAAAAAGATCGCGAAAAGTGGGGGAAAATTGTTTTACATCCTTGAGGCCCCTCCCCCATAGCCTTCCTTTGCTGTAAATATGTATTAGTAGAATATATAAAGAAATTAAACTTGCTAAATATTTATAGTTCTATATATTTCGCAAGTTTAATTCCCTACCGATTGGGGTTTTAGTTTTTGAAATTGGTTGGAGGATAACTGACTTGGGGCATTTTTTTACCAGTTAGTGCACGCCCCTCTTAGGAGGCGATGTCCAGGATCGGACGGCAATACAACCATGAAACAAAATAAATAATATTTTATTGCAATAATAAATTCAATCAAATGCGTTTCATTTATTTTGACGCAGAAAAGCGGTTTGTTTACACAAATTTGTATTAAATTTATGCTATTGGTAAGTACTTAAGAGTTGTCCTAGTTAGTAAACTGTAGGACTGTGTTGCAATATTTTTATTGGCAGAGTCTATTTCACTTAGGGTTCAAAATGGGGGCAATAAGTTTGTACAACTTTCCATAATGAATTAATAAAAGCAAACACAGTTTAAAACACGAAAAACGTAATGCTTCTAAATGCAATATTATGGGTATAGTATTGTTTGTTGTCTTTTTAGAACAATAATAAAGTCAACAAAAACAAAATCAGCTGGTGCCGATTGTTACTATATCATCACAAACAATAAGACAGACAACTAAACTCAAATCAGCTGACACCTATTAATCAGATAGCAAGATACAGTTTAGTAGTACCTAAATCAACTCTTAAAAGTACTTAGGCCTACTAATAGAATAAATTTAATACAAAATTGTGTAAACAAACAGCTTTCTGTGTCGAAATAAATTAAACACAGTAAATTTATATGAAATAAATTTATATGATTAAATTTGATATTGCAATAAAATATTGTTTGTTTTGTTGCATTGCCGTCCGATCTTGGACATCGCCCCCAAAGAGGGGCGTGCACTGTCTGGCGAAAAAAGTCCGTTATTCTCTAACCAATTCCAAAAACGAAAACACCCAATCGATAGGGAATTAAATTTGCTAAAAATAGTTATTCTTGAAATTTTTCTAGAAAGCGCTAGTTTTTGTTTCCTTTTAAAGTTTTAAACATCCGCCATTTTGAAAATATTGAAATCAAGTCAATATAATTTTTTTCCCATGTAGGTAATACTAATACAAAGGATTGTTACAAATTTGGTATTATTTCGTTGAGTAAGTTTTTACATACGCGTTTTTTAATAAAAAAACCATTTGGGTCACAGAGGGACAACCGAAATGATTTTAGACAAATGAACAGTGATTTGGTGTTTACTTTGGACCCAGGAACAGTTCCAGAAAATATGTGACAAGAGGTACGAAACACTCTTGTATATACTTCCAAATATGCCACTTAATAGATTTGCACGTTAGGTTAGCGTCTGAAATGGGGTTAGGAAAACGTAAGGGGTCAAAGAGTCCAGCTAATCAGAAAATTCCCAACTCTTTATCCGCGTTTACGAACTATTTGCTCTCTCCGGTAACACAGTCCTTTCGAGGTTGTACACTTTCGACGATTGGTACGGAACCCTAAACTCACGATTCAAACTCGCACTTCTCAAGTTGATTCAACACTGGAAAATAAACCGGATTATCTACCTGTCTCCAAAAGAAATTAAATTCTTTCAGCCCTACAGTTTTTTCCTGTATCGTACGAATCACCCGTGTAAAAAGTGTGGCGACTCTGATTCAAAGTTCAAACCTATTTAAAGATTCGGTTCGATTCATCTAGTTCACTTGATAGATCCATTCTTTTGATCGATTCGTATAACAGATAGCAGAGGATGTACGAATCGTAATGAACCAGTTTTTAAACTGTTACCTAACAAACTTTTCTAGTACCGGAGACTGGAAAAACGAATCTTTTGAAACATGGATCCGGAAAATTTGTTCCGTTTCCCGAACTGTTCTAGTTCAGGTTTATTTAATGCCGTGCTTTCTGTGTTACAGAACAGATCATTTCTTATTCAGTATCTAGCGATTTTCTTGAAAGTAAGGTCACCACATTTCTATTTGAGGTGTCCTAAAAGTAGCAGAAAAGTCATTTTTACGATCCGGTAGACGCCGTGCAAACGCAAAATTAAACCGCGTTTACCTCAATCCCAGAAAGCGTATCGCTGCCACCTTGACGTAAAATCAACACTCAATTCCAACTGTATATGTTTAATCAATATAAATAGCTTGTGTATTTATTTAATCGGAGAATTAACGAAGCAGGCAAAGATGTTCAACAGAAATAGGCATTGGCTACGACCGCTCTATGGCCTTGAGCCTGAGCTGAGCTTTGGCACGGGGCGCCACTGCTTTCTAAATATACGGTTAATTGCAGATACACACATCGCCGCCACCGTACAGGTTGAATAAACTCATCTTCTTTGTTGGATCCAAACTGGACGTAAATCTTTAGTTTACAGGCGTGTCTCGTTGGGCCACCAGACAGGTCGGCTGCTGTAGTTTGGTCCAGTGCCTTCTGAATCAAAACGTAAACTATTGTCGCGACCGCCTTTTGGATCGGCCTACTTTGAAAGTAGCGAAAGCACGTGTGGGACAATTCAGCGCGGTTTAAAAGTCATTCCCAAAATTTCCCTCAAATTAACGGTTGTTAGGCTTTGGCCTAACCTGGGAGAAAGGTACCGGTACTCGAAATGTACTCAACAAATTGTTTTTTTAATACTTCCTGTAGTTTATAACCTTAGAGTGCATTTCGAAATTTCTATTTTAGGGTTTAAAAAATTTGGAAATTATTAATTTTAAATAATACTCAAATGAAATTTTAGTTATTTATTTATTTCATCACTTTTTGTTTGTTTGAAATTTTGTTGAAATTATATGTAGGGTGAGGTGGGGTAATTCTGGGACAGCGAAAAAGTGGGGCAAAACAGGGACAGCATATTATTTAAGATAATATTTAAGTTTTTAGTCTGTATTTTAGCAGCCAGATATAGCTTAATATTCGATAGTTAAGGATCCATAACCATTAAAACAATATCTTGCTTATAAAAATGTTAAAATTTTTATTTTGTAAAACACTAGTTTTTTGCTCCGAAAAACTTTCGTTTTCATAACGAAAACTTTCCCCGTCTCTAAATGAATAATGTTTGCACCAGGATGATTTTTATATGGCAAGATAGGCCATTTTTAAGCTATAAATTGATGTTTAGATTTAAGTTCTACCATTAATAGGGAAAATGATATTGACTGAAACACATATGGGGTAAAAATGGGTCAGTTTTTGGGGCAATTTTGGGACATGCATGAGGCAATTCCAGGACTGATTCATTTACCTTATTTTATTATTTTTGGTCATTATTTTAGTACCATTTATTTTGTTTCAGATTCTTTGTTGAGGAATTTAAAGTTTTTTTAAGTTTGTAACGTATCCTGTGTCAAAATGGTGCGGAATTATTAAAAAAAGAACCCAAACATTCTAAGGAATTTTCTTAAAGCTTATATATTACATAATGTGTTTAGGGGGTCCTTCCCCCATTATTTTTTTTTTTTTTTTTTTGTTATTTTACCTTAACCTGAAAATACGATATTTACCGTTGACTCAACCAACGATTTTTTGACATTTTTTTTAATACAAAAAATGTACTGTCCCATAATTTCCCAGTGCCTTCTATACAATTAAAGTGTGCTCTGTCCCAATATTTCCCTCTCTATTGCCTATCTTTAGTATCAATGGAGATATATGACTGTCCTTGTTTTGCTCCATACCCGTCCCATAATTGCCCCAAACCCTGGGGTAAAAATGGGACAGTGTTTTTATTTTTTTTATGAAAAAACTTTAAGAGATAACAGCATAAACAAAACAGGACTTACTAGCCACACCTAAACATATTTTTTGTTTCATCCTAACACACCTATAAGTAAAAAAAAATCGATTGTTTTTAGTTTTGTCCCAGAATTACCCCACCTCACCCTATTTGTAAATAATTTGTTCACTCAGCTGAGCCGCTGACGTGAGTTAAGCGAATTTACAATATTATATGTTTTTGCGTGTCAACCAACTATTTGGGAAATTGATCTACTCTCGAAAGCGCCGAATAGTACAGTACTATGAAGTAGTACTGTATTATGAAATACATTATAGTTGTGGACAGCGTAACTCTGAACCAGGAAAGGGCTAGCGGGTGTACAGCGGATGTGAAGCGATCCTGGTCAAGAGTTACGCCGTCCACAACTATAGTAGAATTTGTTCTCACCTCAGCCTCCCGCCCCTGCGCTTCGCCAGTTTGCATCAGAAACTGCCCCCACAGATTTGAATTGGGTACTTTAATGGCATTTCACGTTTTCATCAATTTCGGTGCAACCAAGTTAACTATAAGGAAGCGTAAAAAAAATAAATGTGCAGAATAATATCCTACATTTTTTTTAGACTAAACTATAAAAAAATTAGTTATAGTACGAAAAATCACAAAAATTGTTACTTCCGGTCTAAAAACGTGCTTCCGATTGTTGGATTTTTTTTATAAATCTCACGAGCTACTTAGACAAGAAACGTGTGCACCAAATTTGGATAAAATCGGAACTAAAATGCGGCCGTTAGAGGGCGAACGCAATAGACATTTTAATGACATCCCAAAACGTGTTCTAGGGAACATGATCGGTGCTCATTTACTACCCCTGCAATAGCTCTTCTTTCCCGTGAAAATTCGCTGATAATATTCATTATAAATAAAACGTACATATGCACAAAATCACACTTAATTGTACATACAAATTTAATAAAAACTACAGTTAGTTAATGTATAACTAAAAGTTTATTGACTTATCCCGCCATTTTGATTTCATTGATCATAAGCAAATGAAACTCGAGGGTAATTATTTTACACATCTATGTTATATAACTGTAGAGAGTTCGATATGTGGTTCATATTAATTCAAAAATAACAACCTCTTCGTGTTTTTTTTTTTTAATGTTTAAAACGTCCTACTGTTTTGCACTAAGGCTAATGAAGACGGGACCTACAGTTTTACGTGGAATCCGAACCACAGCCAACGATGTCTGTTAAGAAACCATTTAGAAAATTATTCGGGGTCAATGGGAATTGAACCCGGAACCTTTCCATTGATGGTTGCCATGACGATTGATAAAGCATTGACGCTTTAACAACCACGGCCACCGTGGCTCTACCTCTTCGTGGGACACGATTATATACAGAGTGTTCACAAAGTCCCTTTAAGCCCCTTTATTATTTTTGTTATTGAAATTAAGTTAACAAAAACTTTGTATACATCTTGTGTTGCAGAACAGGACACATTTTTTGACATTGCTGAACCTTTATGATTTCGGGGGCATGAGGGGGGTAGGGGTGGTTAGAAATTTCAAATATAAATGAAGGTCATGTAATACACAATTGAAAAGCTTATTAAAAGAGAAACAGAATGGCGCAAACTAGAGCTTAGTATCTTGCTGCGTGTCAAAATAATGGACAATTACGGTTCCGGAAAATTATATTGTCATCTTAACATCAAAGCAGGTTATTAATTTGTTGATATTAAGAATAAGTAGGTTGTATATTATTTTCCAGATTGTCCATTACTTTGAAACGAAGTAAGATATTAAGCTCTACTTTGCCCATTCTGTTTCTCTTTTAATAAGCTTTCCAATGGTGTTTTACATGACCTGACTGTATATTTGAAATTGTTAGCCCCCAAAATCATAGAGGGTCAGATATGTTAAAAAATGTGTCATTTTATGCAACACAAGCTAGATATACAAAGCTTTGTTAACTTATTTTCAATAACAAAAATAATGAGGGGGTTAAAAGGGACTTAATGAACACTCTGTAAATGTTCCTACACTAACGGCCTCATTTTATATACAATTTAGTCCAAATTTGGTAAACACGTTTGTTGTTTTAAGTCGGTCGGAAAAATTGTTGTTTAAAAAATCCAACAATGGAAGAACGTTTTTCGACCGTAAGTAACAATTTTTACTTTCTCACTATACTATAGTATAGAGAAAGTATAGTGATCGCAAAAAAAATCGATGTTGAGATTTTGGTGGAAATATCCGTTTTGGGACACCCTGAGTCCAAAAAAGTGGTTTTTACAAAATGTCTGTCTGTATGTATACAAAGCTAGAGAGAAAACTATTCGATCGATTTCAACCAAATTTGCACCAGACATGTCAAGTAGGCCTGTATAGATGCACGAAAAAGAAGAATTTTGAAAAAAACCTTTTTGGCCAAAAAACCCCCAAAAAATCAGTTATTATTTTTTAATAAAAAAACGGCTCTAACGATTTTGATAAAATTTGGCTCATTTGTAGCCTTTGATGTGCCCTATACCATATGCAAAAAACAGCATCTTTCTAAAAATTCTCGTTTAGCTAATAATAATAATAATAACTGATTTTGGGGGGCTTTTTGGCCATATAGTTGGTTGTTTTTCAAACATTTTCAAAACCTTTTTTTGTGCATCTATAAAGACCTAATTGACGTGTTTGGTGCAAATGTTTTCGAAATCGATCAAATAGTTTTCTCTCTAGATAGACTAATAATAATAATATTTATTAGTTAATCTCCAACTTTAATAAAAAAGCACCTCTCCTACCCCACCCTACAAATCACAGTGAATCTGTTTAATAGTTTAAATATGTTTGTGAGAAAGTATGTACCAGTTCCTGGTACTGTTTATTCGTACTAGAATGTAACTTGTTTGGAGTTTTATCTAAAGAAATTATAGGCGATTGTGCTGCACGTTTTGTTTTTTTTACACGTCTGCTTCTCGTAAAATCGATCAAAACGTAAACTACCATTAAAGTACCCGGTTAAAATCCTACGAGCGGAACGAAGCAGCGCGTTGGCCGCAGCTGGAAGCTGAGGTACAAAAACATCTGCTAAAATATTTTGAGTTAGACCAATTTCCTAAATAGTTGTTCAAAACCCTAAATATAAGGTTTTCTCGAAAATTCGCTCAACTCACGTCAGCGGTTTAGTTGCGGGGTCGAATTATTTTAACTTTTTATATTATTTTCACCTAAGCATCGATTGTATAAAGCGGATCCAGATACTTCCGGGACACCCTGTGCTTACAAAATGTATCATCCGATTATGGCGTAGTTTATAACAATAAAATTATCTATAGCGTCTCCCTCGATTCCTTTGTCCATGGAACAATCTTTACATTTCCAATTTATACTATCGAACGGGTCTCGTACAACTCGCAATGTAAATTGAAAACGATCGATACAATTTTTCACAAACCCATAATTATCTCCTCGTATTCTACCTATACGGTGGTAGGCGGAGTACACATCGCAAAGCCATCTAAATATTGCCGTACACAGCCTTCTTGTTCTCACGGAACGAGGTGTCTTTATCTGTCAACCCGGGCAAATTATAATCCGGCCCGTCAGACCAATTTATTTGCGTCTTCCGAGAACAATGGGCGAAGATAAAAACTGTTATAAGGGCACTTGTTCGGAATCCGATGTTTCCGAGTATTTCAAGTATTTCTTCTTGAGGACGCCTCGACAATGGCAAAACGAAATCCGAGTTGGAAGGTTCCCTTTGGGTTAGAATGTCCGCGCTGCGCGGTGGAATGCGTTGGTTTGCATTCGATAAAAGGACTGCGTTTGTGAGGTTATGACCGAGCTTCGAAATGACCGAGTGTTTGAAATGAGAAACAAGGACACTCGAAACATCGATTTTTTATAGAAAACATCAATGGGTATGTTAATAAAGTTTAAATGGGTCCCTATAGTCCAGGCAACGAACGAAAAATAGCGGGAACAATTCATGTAGAACCCAATTTTGGCACAGTTGTAGGGGAAGGTGTCCTTAACAACATACTAAAAGTACTGATAGGTAGGAGTGGAGCTAACTCCCCGGGGGCTCCACAAAGGTCCCTTTTTTCAGTTTTTCGTTAACAACTCGAAAAATACTGCCTCTAGCGAAAACATGTCCATATACTAAAGTAATCTATATAATAAAAATGAATTGCTGTGTCTTTGAAATCGCATCAATTGAGAACTGCTGGACCAATTTGGCAATT
>JAGFPH010005432.1:77870-90680 GCA_018207615.1 Philaenus spumarius | reverse complement strand
AAGCTATACTAGGGTCTTGCGTGCGGAATAGTTCAGCTACATGCTAGTGGAAAGTTTATACGACTTCCTCCCTTCCAGCTCTTTTTTGTTTGTTAATTTTTGGAATGTCCTAATGAAACCAATTCAGTTTATAGTTATTTTCAAATAATTTTGTACCTTTAGGCTAACTGCCCGATATTTCAAATTTAAAAATCTTAAGAGAAAGGCGCGAGCAATTCACTGTACATAAAGATGGAAATGAACGAGATCCGAATGAATGGGTCATTTCGATGGTCCAATCTTTCAAACGACCCGTTTTGTCCATTCTCTACCTCACTTTACCTTCACTACGCGATCATCATACAGCAACACACTGTTCTGCTCTTTCAAGAGCGAACGACAAAGAACACATACATACGAATCTACATATATCATTTTGTAATCTACGCTGAGCTCTCGACCGTTCCCGCCATTAACGTACTTCTGTAATCTAAGAAGTTGCAGCTCGCGTTTAGGCACTGTGGAACGGCAGCACACCCCCCCCCCCCACCCCCTATTTCCACTTAATAATATCGCAATCTATATATATAAAAGCCAAACCCACTGTCTCACTGATCACGATTTCTCAAAAACTACTGAACGGATTGGAACGAAATTTGGTATGTAGCTTCCTCTAGGGCCGTAGGTGCTCCCTAAGAAAGGGTTTAAAAAAATTCAAAATTTTAGGGAGGTTTGGGGGGGGGCCGAAGTTACTAAATCACGATTTCTCTAAAACTACTGAACGGATTGGAATGAAATTTGGTATGTAGCTTCCTCTAGGGCCGTAGGTGCAGATAAGACAGGGTTTCAAAAAATTATAAATTTTAGGGGGGTTTGGGGGTTGAAGTTACTAAATCACGATTTCTCTAAAACTACGGAACGGATTGAATTGAAATTTGGTATGTAGCTTCCTCTAGGGCCGTAGGTGCTGATAAGGAAGGTTTACAAAAAATTCGAAATTTTAGGGGGATTTGGAGGAGCCGAAGTTACTAAATCTCAATTTTTATAAAACTACTGAACGGATAGGAATGAAATTTGATATGTAGCTTCCTCTAGCGCCGTAGGTGCTGATAAGTAAGGGTTTCAAAAAATTCGAAATTTTAGGGGGTTTGGGGGTCAAAGTTACTAAATAACGATTTTCTAAAACTACTGAACGGATTGGCATACAATGTGGTATGTAGCTTCCTCTAGGGCAGTAGGTGCTGATAAGAAAGGGTTTAAAAAATTCGAAATCTTAGAGGGGATTTGGATGGGTCAAAGTTACTAAATCACGATTTCTCCAAAACCACCGAACGGATTGGAATGAAATTTAATATGTAGCTTCTCCTAGGGCCATAGGTGCTCGCTAAGAAAGATTTTCAAAAAATTCGAAGTTTTATGGGAGGTTTTGATGGGTCAAAGTTACTAAAAAAAACCACCGAACGGATTGGAATGAAATTTGGTATGTAGCTTCCTCTAGGGCCCTAGGTGCTCGGTAAGAAAGGGTTTTTAAAAATTCAAAATTTTAGGGGAGGTTTGGGGGGTTAAATTTACTAAAAATCTCCATAAGAAATACATAGTGTAATATATTTATTGGTATAATATATTTTTTGTTAATATACATTTAACCTTGATTTGTCTATCCGTGCAAAGACTGATCGGGCCAGCTATTCATTTAATATAATGAGACCTGTTTTCTTATAGTCTTTCTTTATGCTTGTACATATAGTACAATGTATAATACTTATAATGTATAATATATTGTACATATATATAATACTCCTTAAGCTTAATGTCAGTATCCATTCCCTGTTTATGCAAAAGATTAAACAACTCTACTCTTATTGAACTGTGTTCTTCACAGTTTCAGGACCGTGTTGTTTGGTTATTGTGCGCATGCGCATATAGGAAGCACGCTAGCACGACGCGAGGCTGCGAGGGAGAGTGAGCACTGACGCTCCCGCAGGGCCGACCCTGGCGTGCTGGTGGAAGGTAGTTTTATTTATAGCTCGGAATTTGTAGCATGGACTGTGACCTCAAGATGCGCAGTAGACTCGGAGTTAATTCGAGTGGTGGGGGGTCTGAGGAGCTCAGTCGATTACCGAGCTTTGAACGGAACACTTCGGTCTTGAAGCAATTGTACGTGTTTCCAATAACATTATTGTCCGTGCACAAATCAATTTTTAATTTAACTATAGCTGTTTATTATTGTTATTTAGCGTTGTTTATTTTTTATTGTTTATGTTTGTATAATTAGGTTTAATGGAAGCATTTTATGTGGGTATGCTAGTTTTATAACTTAACTGTCGGTTTTTAAGATGCATAATGTGTTTTTTCGACATTCAGTAAATAGTATATTTCATCACTAGGACCGAAAATGATGCTTTTCGAAACGATACTTTTCATCACACTGTAATTAATAATATTAATAATAAATTTAATATATTTATTTTCAAAATAACCTATTTTTCTCAGTAACATTCCTGAAGTAAAAATGACAACATAGGCCTAGTTTTCGTTTACAGCACTAACTAAATTATTGAGGTCACATGATTTTCATATCCACTAAATTAATTGAAACAGCTGATATCAAATCATCGCATGATATTAATAAACACAATTTTAATACACTACTACCGATACTTTTACATGAATAAACGTAGGCCTACTTATGTACTTTTTTAAATAGTAAGTTATAAGTTTATTTAGTTTACTTAATACTTTAAATAGTATCAAAATGTAGTTTTATTATTACTCATGTTTATTTCTTTGTTAAAATAGTTATTTCTCTATCGTTATAAGTTGTTTTAACGTTAATCATGAACAAGAAACAGGTCTGCGAGCGTTACCGACATCAGACAGACAAAAACTGAGATAAGGCTTGTTTCGGATTCTTTGGTGTATGAAACGTGAATAAACGAAAAATCACACCATTCTCAACAGTCTACAAAAAAACTCTTATTCTATTTATATATAGATATAAAAAGTCCCATATCTATACAGTATTTACATGTTGTAATTAATACAACACCAAGCTGTCGCGACATCTTTGATAGTAATCGTAGTGTCCCTTCCCCTCCAGCGGTCGGCGAACCCACTTGCCTATATTCTTCCCTCCCTCTAGCGCATCGTAAAGTCCTTGCTAAATCTAACGAGCTATACTCAGCGTGTGGTAATCGAGCTTCTAGCTGTGGCTAGAACGACTAGTTTCAGTAAATAATATTTGAATACATTTTATCATTTAAATGCCGATTTCATACAGACCGATTTCACTCCTTTCCGCGATATCTAAACTGTGGGAGAAATTGGTTCTCAAGCGACTTAAGCCCTTAACGAGAATACCGGATCATTAGTTCGGGTTCCGTAGTAGGGAAATTCCACAATAGACCAATTGCACAGAGTACTGCTGTAATAGAAAAGGCTTTTGAAGATAAACAATATTGTTGTGCTGCTTTTCTTGATGCTGCACAAGCTTTTGACAGGGTGTGGCATGAAGGCCTCGCTTTTAAGCTTAGTGGATTTTTATCAGGTAATTATTCATATCTTGTGGGTCATTTGTTTTGCGTTGTGTATGGCGATGTTTGATCAACCTTCTATCCCATACAGGCTGGAGTGGCTCAGGGCAGTGTTCTCGGACCCATATTGTATTTTTTTATACACAGCAGATATTCCTACCACTAATAATACAACTGTTGCCACATTTGCGGATGACAAAGCAATATTAACCACTGGAGAAACTCAAGCTCAGGCAACTGACCATCTTCAAAGATGTCTTGATCGAGTAGCGGACTGGACCTGTGACTGGAAAATCAAACTCAACGAACAAAAATCAACACATGCTGCTTTTGCTTTGCGACAAGTAGATACTAGGCAATGTATTTATATAAATAGCAAGCTAATACGCAACATGATTCGGTTAAGTATTTAGAAATGCATCTTGATAAACGCCTTATATGGAAACTCCACGTGAATAAAAAAGTAGAAAGGATTCGCCTTAAAATACGTAACATGTACTGGCTAATTGGCAGGAAATCACAATTGGACCTTTATAATAAGCGACTACTTTATTTAACAACTACCTGACCCGTACGGCGTTGCCCATGGTGGTTGGTATTTTCAGTCTTTTTAACGTAATTGTATTCTTTTTAAGTGATCAGTCAGTGAGTGGTATTTGCCTTTTATATATTTTAAATAATTAGCCCAATAATTGGTGTTTTAGTTCATTGTAGGCCTAACCTAAAATTATATTCAATTTTTGATCCAAATAGTTGTTGATCAAAATCAGCTGTTTTAAGCTTTTCATACGAACAGCTGTTTTTTGTGCCCCTGATAGAATCAAAAGAAATCTTTCTTCTTCTTCCTTAAGATTGTCCTTCCATAAGATTAACATTGAAACTTTGAGGGCCACTGGAGCGTAGCCCTAATGTCCTAGGACTTCGGTAAATGGCCTAAAACCTTCCCAGGGTTAACCTCTGTTACTATGCAAAATTGCAAAGCAATCGGATGGACGGTTTGGTAACGCTTAAAGGACAAACATACAAACAGACAAACGTACAAACAGACGGACATACATTGAATTTTATATATATAGATAATCAGACCAATTTGGACATACGGAGTAGAACTGTGGGGATGTACAAAAAAATCTAACCGACTGTTGGTACAAAGAAGCCAAAATAGTATAATTAGTGCAATGACCAACGCAAGATGGTATCAGCGTAATGAAGACCTGCATTCGGACTTAAATCTGAAATCAGTAGAAGACGTTATGAAGGATTATGCAAATAGGCATGAGAAGAGACTCCTTAATCATGTTAACGTGGAAGCTTTACAGGTACTGGACACGGAACTGTGTATAAGAAGACTTTGCTGGCTGAAGCCACAGGATCTACCTTATTATTGAATTTTTAGATACCTAGTAAGGTTTACGTAGCTAGAACCTAGATTGTGATTTAGGCTTCAATACATGTGTCTCGATTTCTTGTATATGTATTACTTATTTGAGCAGTAGCTTAAGATTGGAATATTCTAGTATTTCAAAATAAATTTTTTTTTAAATTAAGTGCCGAAACCTTAAGTTTAGAACACTTTATGTTTTTAAATTATGACTTTATTTCACACCAGGCCACGAATGGGTCAATGCAAACAACTTGACAACAGGGGTTAAGGCTCAAATGCATCTACTTATATAAAGCTAGACAGTAACACTGATTCATTGACATTAATTATTAGGCACTTCCCGTAATCGGACCCCCCTCAACCTTATACTTGAATTAAAGCTCTCGACGAGAAACTTTTGGGAAAATTGCCAGAAGTTAACATTTTTTAATTTTGCAAGCACCTTTTGGGCGGGAAAGATTTTTTAGATTTTTTAAATTTTCTCATTTTTTCACTGTGAGCGCATTTAGCAAGAAAACGGTAAGAAATAGCAAAAAATGTTAAATACAAAAGTTGTAGAAAATTAGATTTCAAAGAAGAGATTTTCCGTCAGATTCAAGATCCAATCATCCATTTAGCCACTATTCATCCGAGAAGGGAGGCTCCGCCCAACGTCCTTAAAGCTAGATGATTTCACTCATTCACTGACATTAATTATTAGGCACTTCCCGTAATCAGAGCCCCAACAACCTTATACTTGAATTAAAGCTCTTGACGAGAAACTTTTGGGAAAATTGCCAGAATTTAACATTTTTTAATTTTAGAAACACCTTTTGGGCGGAAACGATTTTTTCGATTTTTTGAATTTCTTCATTTTCCCAATTTGAGCACATTTAGCAAGAAAACGATAAGAGATAGAAAAAAAATGTTAAATACAAAACTTGTAGAAAATTTAATTTCAAACTAACGATTTTGCATCAAATTTAAGATCCAATCATCCGTTCAGCCGCTATTCACTCGAGAAGGAGCTCCGGCACACAATCCTTCAAATTTCCCATGTTAATCTTATGGAGATAATGTTTAATGAGTTTGAGTCCCCTGCCAAATAAAACAGCTAATTTATGCTCGGTCACCTATGTACAAACGAGCCAAAGATTAACGAGATTCTTTAGCAAATTTTCCAACTGCGAGCGAAGCGAAACAGCCATTGAGGCCGAAGGCCGAGGCGGGGTTGGGACGCGAAGCGTCCAGGGGCAGAGCCCCTAGTATTGTATAATGATGTTATGTCGTAACAATTGTGTACACTAATATTAATTAAAACAAGAAGAATGGGTTTCAATTATAAATGGATAGATCAAGCTTGAACTGTAACAATTTAGGTAAAAATGAGAGAGAAAAATCTGATTTTGTTGTTTTAGGACTTTATCAAGTTTCGGAATAAACTTTCTTTTCGAACAAGTTTGTTTCCTTTTCCACAATTTCCAAAGGCTAATCATTTTCTGGTGTAGCACCCTAATAACTAATTGTAGGCAGGAGTGAAATTCATTTCTGACTTGACCGCAGATCTCCAAGTGGCAGAACTGTACACTACTAGCATTGAGTTTATGTGCGTTTCATTCTTCTGCTATCAAATATAAGGCAGGTTCATAAAGGCGGAAACTAGAGGGATACAGACGTAGCCCTGACTGTAGATACTGCGCATGCGTGATAATGTATCTGAGTATTTGTTTTTAAACACAGCTTTCTCTCACACATTAAAAATTAACGGATATGTTGTTTTTCTAGTTTTCCTCTGCGAGCAACAAGTTGATGTGGTAACCTCCAGAGTGCAGGCTAAACGCTCAAATATTACAGTGACTAGACAGATACAGTGCGGCCGTAATTCATCTGTTCGGAAGTATAATGTACAGAATAGTTTTGTATAGGTAGTACCATTTAGGATGGCGCGTGGTTTGCGCAGAAGCAGTAATGCCCTTCTCCCTCCAACACCAGTCTTTGTCGTTTTGTAAGGAAAATACAGTCTGTGTCAAATCCATCGATTAGAGGGCCGCTGAGCAATTTTTAGCATTGGACGCGCTTTCAATTACAAGCTTCTGCACAGTACTAGGATTATTTAAATAGGACAAATTTTATATATTTGTAATCTGCGTGATATGTTGCAACTAACAGT
Source organism: Philaenus spumarius (assembly GCA_018207615.1). Taxonomy (NCBI): domain Eukaryota; kingdom Metazoa; phylum Arthropoda; class Insecta; order Hemiptera; family Aphrophoridae; genus Philaenus; species Philaenus spumarius. Next base: position 83,635 of record JAGFPH010005432.1, on the reverse strand, counting down.
ATAAATATCTTCCAGTTTAGTAAATGTTCGGAATTTATACAATAACAAATACTTCGATTTTTAAATCGGGACATGAAAAAGCAGTAAAGCGTAAACTTTTTTATTTTTAGGGTAGAAAGAACCTTCCAGCGGCAAAGTTGTAGAAAATTAGTTGATCTACATATTTTATTTCAAACATTTTTCAGTCAGATGTTTGGTTTGTCCACAAATCGCTTGCAAATAAGCGCAACCAATATTATCAGGTAATAGCCTAATGTAAACATATTGTTTTTTCTTTTTCTTATATCAATAGTTAATTTATAATAATTAACTGAATTGAAGAGCGGGACAGTTAATTATTTAATGTAATGTAAATATATTGTTTTTTCTTTTTTTATATTTATACTAAATTCATAAGAAACTACTTGAAGAGTTGGTCAGTAAATTATTTAATGTAATGTATACTATTTTTCTATTTACTTATATCTATAGTAAATTTATAATAAATTACTTTATAAGTACCTAATAAAATATTCTTTAATTTTTTAAATCGTATTTTAAGCGTGTTTAGTACATGTTTTATTTAAAATGTCTCCATATAATAAAGTAAATAAATAAGCCAACATAACTAGCTGGTTGACTGTACAATGCCCCGCCTAAACTTAGGAGGGGACGTGTGGTGGGATAGGTACTCTGTCTCACTCGCACTACCCGCCCTACGCGCCATCCTATATGATTTTATCTATATCTCTTTGTAATTATAAGGGAAATTACTTTTTTGTTGTTTTTATAAAGGGAAAACATGCGATTTAATTGTTACTGTTTGATATTTATATTGAAATTAAATAATGCAAATTGTGTCTTTTCTTAATTCTGTTATTTCGTGCAAAAAGATATAACAAATAGAATACAAACAGATAAGAATTTATGATGAACATGGCTGCCGACCAATAGGAAACAAGACCTCAATTGGCCGCACTGTATCTATCTAGTCACTGTAACAAATAGGAACACATTCGGTGCGTACATGCTTCCACAATAAATCAGACGTTTTCATCATAATAAATTGTCTAAATTTATCGAATTTTTTTTATGTGAAAGGTAATTAAACTTCGAATGTGAATGTAGTGAGCTTTAAAATTTTTGATATTTGCATTATTGAATAAGAAAAAATCGCAAACTTTGATTTTGAGTTCAAAGAACAAATTTAGTTTAAAACTAATTTTTTTAAATAAATTCGTACTGTCCCAACCTTTAAAATGTACAAATTCTGAATAATTGTCTGATGATTTTTACTCCCGTAATCTTGTTACGCGCCTAACACATTGCTCTTAACATCAGACGAACCACAACATTTCTTATCTGATGTGTATAAATTATAAACAGCTCACTACGGCCTTCCGCACACGGGTATACCCGTTTGCAACCAGAGTTTGAAACCAGTTTCAAACGCAACGAGTTTGCAACCAAAATAAAATCTGACTCCACACACTATGCGACTAAATCTGGATCAGTCGTCGACCTTTGTGCGAACAGGTGTACTGTGTAGTAATAGTGATATGTTTGCATTCTCATTTATTACTTGATAAGTTATCAATAATTGAATAGTTATTTCTCTGAGTGTAACTTTAGACATAATGACAAGTACTAGTGAGGATGAGGAAGAAATAGTAGCATATTTTCTACGTCGCCGACACCAAAGAATACACAGGAAATATTGGTGTCACCCATATATAGAGAAAATGTAAGGTACTTACTTGAGTATCCAGGCAGTTTGTAATTGTACAGCACTTCATGTTTTTCCACCTCTCCAACAAATTTTAAATTAATTTTTTGATCACCCATATTTCACTTCACAAATACGTTCAAACACTTGAAACTATGCAACTCAACTGTTTGGTGACAAGAAAATACGGTCGCATGCAACCAGTCGGATACTGATTTCAAACTGGTCGCAGTTCAGTCGACCCGTGTGTTGATCCCCATTCCAGCACAAGTCCAATGTCACCAAACAGTTGCACCCGCAACCGGTTTGAAACTATAATTTCAAACCGGTCGACCCGTGTGCGGAAGGCCTACGCGATGCAAATTACGTTTCCTTCTTCTTTTACAAATCATAACTATCAAAATAATCAATACGGTTTCCCATACGTGCATGTCAGCTGACTCTTTTCTTTTTACTTGTCAAACAATAAACTTATTGTCAGTCAAACTTATTTTTCTTCTTATTTCATACTGACTATATATTTTTGGCCCTGGCGTGCTACCTAACTCGCTAACTTTATTTATAAGTAAACTAGCAGATACCGGCTTTGATCGCGGATATGAATAAAAGTAGTGTCGGGTCAATTAAGTCTGGGACCGGTTTAATGATTTAATATTAATGATTCGAGTTCTAAACATGCCTATAGTGTTGAGTAACAGCTGATAGAAAAACACATGCTAAATTTGAGGTTAGGTTTACTATTTCCACTATAACGTTGTAATAGTACATAATGTTGCAGAAACTATTTAAATTTAAAAAACGCCTTAAATCTCAATTCGTTTAAACAACAATTTTACCCAAAATATGAAGACTTCTATTCGTAAGAATTATATATTGCAAAATTACACTCAAAAGAGGTAAATTGCGCATGCAATTTCACAGTAAATTTCTGACAAACCAGTGGTGGAAAATTGAAAGGTAATTGGTTATTAAATCTATTTATATTAGGTCTATACTTAAGACTAATTAGTTATTAATTTATAAAAGACATACATAGTAGGTAAATATTCCAAATTTAAAAAATAGTCTAAAAAATCTCTACCCTTAACATAAAAATGATCGATTTGGCATTATTTGTTAAAATTTTTAATAGTCATGTATTGTATTCCTTTATAGTAGACCTATTTTTAATTGAACTTGATTTTAAAATTCTATTGTAGGCTAGGTGTTTTCCCCAGAGGTTGGCAAAAAACCTCTATATTTTCCAAACTGTGTACAAAATGTTTTTTGCTTCAAATTGCGGTAATTTTAAATTATTTACTTAGGCCTACAATTTGGTACTTTTTATTCAGTCCTTAGGTTATATTAATGTTTATAATTATTCACAAATACTGTTTTACTTTTCAAAATATTAGTTAAACCTCACAATTTTGCATCCGTTCACTCCCTTATACTTATAATAATCTTCTACCGAAGTTTTACAATTTATAGCAGAATGTTTTTTTAAAGTGTTCAACCAAATGTTTATTTGCACTGTTGAAGCTATTTGGCCTAAATTGTGTGATTTCATGTGACATAAAAACATGACTTCTGTGTCACGGCGTTTTTCGTCATGAAAACTAAAAGTCAGTTGTTATGACAATGAATTCAGTGTATAATGATGTTGCGTCGCTTTGTTATGAGGTCAAAATGTCATGTGAAAAGACCTTAGAGTTTAGTTCGAATGTGACATAAAGCCAAGACTTTTAGTGCCATGGCATTAGTTGTAATGTCAGTAAAAAGTCCGTTGCCACGCCAATTTTGTGTAACGATGCCTAAACACAAATCAAACTATTAATAGGCCAGTCGGTAGGGGTAAATTTAGACCAAAAGTTCCAGTAATTTACAATACGGCTGTTTTTTTTTTATAAGTACACTAAAGTATGTAGATTAACATAAAAAAAAGTTTACCAGTCTATCGATTTCCCAAAATCGAAAAAAAAATCGATTATCATTTTTATTTTTGATTATCGTTAATATTTCGAGCTGGGATGAAGATAGAGAAAAATAAAAATACCACCGTGTAGGGGGGGTATTTTTCAACAAAAAATGACATTTCTATTTATTTCGTCCGAGCAATGGTTTGTCTGGAAAAAATTCGATAATGCAGGTATGTATTTTGCAGCAGGGGAAATCAGTAAAAGGGGACATCTTATTCATGTATGAAGCGTTGGCTCATTCTAAATTGGCCGAATTTTAATATATCGAATTGAAACGAAGTAGGAAGTAAAATATATATTTTAAACATTTATGCTGTGTCTCAGCTTGTTATCTTGAAAACGACCCGATCTAGGAGTCGATTTAGATTATCGATCTTAGGAGTACCGGACCCACGAACTAATTTCAATCTATTCCAGTTTCGTCAATTTTTGGAATATCAACATCAAATTTGTTTTACAAGTTGAGTACACCAGTATAAATATTCTTAGTAAGTATGAATGATTTCTTTCGTGTTATTTTTAAAAACGAGGCGCTTGAAAATAGTCTTCTGTTTTACCTATCTCGTTTTAACTAGTATAACACCTTTGGATTCAACGACTCCATTTTCGACATTTTTGAACATATAGATTTAAAAATTGGTACAGAAGTTAAAAACACAATTGCTTTTAGCTACACTTATTTTAAAAACTATATTTTAAAAATTGACTAATCTGCAGCCGATTAACTCAAGCGTTTTGAAGAAAAATCTAAAAAGGTCTAAAATTATACTTTTTTAAGTTACTTGTGCTTTGAAAAGTAAATAATAAAAAAGGTTTATACTCCTTGATCTTGTTTGAATCTATATATTTAACTTGTAAAAAAACTTTCAGGTTGATATTTTGAAAGTTTTCTAAACTGGAGCTGTTTAAAATGAATTGGTGGGTCCGGTACTCCTCAAATCAAGAAACCCATTAATAAGTCAAGAGGCTCTAGATTGGGTAATTTTCAAGATAAGAAGCTGAGACTCAGCATAAATGTTTAAAATATATATTTTAACTCATATGTCAAGTTTCAATTCGATATATTAAAATTTGGCCAATTTAGAATGAGCCAACGCTTCATATTTGAATGAGATTTCCCCCTTTTAGTGATTTCCCCTGACGCAAAATACATTATCGAATACATTGTGTCTGCATTATCGAATTTTTTCCAGACAAACCATAGCTCGGACGAAATAAACGAAATAAATACATATGACCTTTTTTGTTGAAAAATACCTCCCCTACACGGTGGTATTTTTTATTTTTCTCTATCTTCATCCCAGCTCGAAATATTAAGGATAATCGAAAAAAAAATGATAATCGATTTTTTTTTTGACTTTGGGAAATTGATAGAGTGGTAAACTTTTTTTATGTTAATCTAAATACTTTAAGGTACTTATAAAAAAAATCAGCCATATTGCAAATTACTGTTAGTTGTAACCTATACCGACTGGGTTACAAACTGAGCTTTAATTTTTAGCTAGTGCAAATAAAATTTCTTGAGCTTGACACTCGTAAAAATTGTCACGACATTTTGAATTTGTTGTTGGTTATCCTTGATTTAACAATGTCATTATTTATATTTAATTTGTAAGTAGTTTAAATGTGTACCAGAAGTTGATTTTTTTGATTTTGTATTTAACCCTTAAACTGTCCATGCAAAGTTTTTGCAACGCCAAGTCATTTCGGTGCTTGTGCAAGCATATTTTCAAAAATTCGCCAAATATAGTAATTGTATACCATAATACCAATCCAAAAGTGATCTGCACCTTTTTGTAGAGAAAGGTTCAAAGAATTCATATATGCAATTAAAAAATCGATTGATGTCAAATTGTAAAAGCTATAAGCTCAAGAAACAAAAAATGTTCAGTTACGAAAGGTTAAAGTTCAACTTTAGGCCTACATAACAAGTGGTAAAAAGTTTTTGTTATTTTTTTCATAAACGTAAAAAAATTTCGTAATTTAGTTCTAAATAGAATTGTATAAAAACATTTATCAATTTCAAATTTCTTATTTTGAAAACACCAGTTTTTTTGTTTCTACTACAAGACTGCTATCAAAAGTATGCCAAGGTGAAACGT
>JAGFPH010005432.1:53040-70499 GCA_018207615.1 Philaenus spumarius | reverse complement strand
AAATGATACTCAGGGGTATTTCTTTTACATATGTGTTAGTCACGACTGTAGAATTTCAAGTCTGTAGCGCGCTCTATACGTCTGTCATATCAATTCAAAAATAGGGACCTCTTCGTGGGACACCCGGTACATACCAGCAGGTAGAAAGTATTAAAATAAACATACAAAAGAGAAATAACGTTTTCTCCACTGTTAAACTGTTTTAGTTTAATTTATCACCTAATTGCACTCACAATCGTAGCACTTTTATCTCGTGGCATCGTAGGAAATTCTTAATCCATCAAAATCTGACATATCTTATCAAAGTGTTCAAAAGTTCTTCTTTAAAATACATACTAGCCCTTGCTGGTGTATATTGATAAACTTTTATATCGATGAATTCTGATAAAAAAACTATCCTGTTCATACCTTTGAACAGAACCTCAAACTTTGTGACTGTCTCACTCCATTGCTCAAGATAGAAGGAATTATCTTTCTTTCTTCTTCAGAAGAAGAACCTTGACTGGAGGTTCCGCTCCCTCTTGCTTGGCCTTTATTGGTTTAGCATGATCAGATGGATTTGTATTCTGACAAAGAGTACTGTTGCTATGTGCCTGATTAATATCATAACAATTCGTATAACGAATGTGTTCTTATTGTAGATGTATGGTCTCAGAGTACCATTACTAGTCTTTACATGTGGGTACAATCGTTTCTGTTGTATGGTTTCGATGTCCCACTCTCTATCTACATTCTGATCTATCTGATGATGTGTATGTCTATCCATTCATTTTTTTTACCTGTGCTCTGATTTTTTCATTCTCTAAGTGTTGGTTGAAAGTACATTCCTTTTAGCAAATTGCAGGTGTAACAGTCTCAGTAAAAGAGGATCGTGTGTTATGATGATTTTGTTCTTAATATTTTAGCATGTAAATAAAGTTCAACATATCTTAATTATTGCTCTGCAAACCAAAACAGAGACAAACCATTTTGGGACTTTTAGCTCACTTAATGAAGATTCTTTTATGGCAGTTTGGAATTTTGCCCCTCAACCCGCATCTTATGATATGTTAAATTATAGTAGGTACATAGGTACAAAATTTTACTTACTCACTATACTATAGTATAGAGAAAGTATAGTGATCGCAAAAAAATCAATGTTGAGATTTTTGTGGATATATCCTGAGTCCAAAAAAGTGGTTTTTACAAAATGTCTGTCTGTATATATGTCTGTATATATGTATGTATCTTATCTTCTAAAGCGAGAGATAATTGTCTGTCTGCTAAATGGATCTGGAATCTCCGTCTAAGGATTTTTGATTTTTTGATTTTATATGGGGCTTTTGGCCACGAGAAATCGATTGGAAATGGTCACCAGTCTGGAAAAATTCGTTTTCTACGTCTTTTTATTAAATTAAAAAGTGAAATTTGTCCATTTTAAACAATACAAAGCACAGCTGATGCAAATGTTTTCAATGTCATTACAATAATCATCTGTTTTCTTTTAAACAAAGCACAGCTGATACAAATGTTTTCAATGCCATTACAATAATCATCTGTTTTCTTTTAAACTGTATTTTATTAGAGGTAAGCCTAATGTTGTATATACCCTTTATTTAGTTGTTTAATGTTATAGGCCTAACCTCAAAACTCAATAATCCAATATTTATTATTGAAATCATAGCCCTGCTTATAATCGAGCTTTAGCTCGGTCTCCTAGTACTGTATACAAAGATAGAGCGAAAACTATTCTATCGATTTCAAACAAATTTGCACCGGACATGTTAAGTAGGCCTGTATAGATGCACGAAACACTTTTTTGAAAAATTTAAAAAAAACAACCCCCATTTTCGCAAAAAAGAGTTATTATTTTTTTATAGAAAAACAGCTCTAACGATTTTGATGACATTTGGCTTAATTGTAGCGTTTAATGTACCCTACCATATGCAAAAAACCGCATTTTTCTAAAAATTCTCGTTTAGCTAATAATAATAATAATAAATGATTTTAGGGGTTTTTTTGGTGAAATGGAGAAAAATATTCGATCGATTTCAAACAAATTTGCACCAGACATGTCAAGTAAGCCTGTATAGATGCACGAAAAACGGTTTTGAAATTTTTTTAAAAACAACCCCCTTTTTCGCAAAAAATCCCCAAGAAACAGTTATTATGTTTTTACAAAAAAACAGCTCTAACGATTTTGATAAAATTTGGCTTATTTGTAGCCTTTAATGTGCCCTAGCATATGCAAAAAACCGCATCTTTCTAAAAATTCTCGTTTAGCTAATATTAAAATAATAACTGATTTTTGTGGGTTTTTTGGCCATAAAGGGGGTTGTTTTTCAAAAATTTTCAAAACCTTTTTACGTGCATCTATAAAGACCTAATTGACGTGTTTGGTGCAAATTTGTTCAAAATCGATCGAATAGTTTTCTCTCTAGATAATAATAATAATATTTATTAGTTAATCTCCCTTTAATAAAAAATCACCTCTCCTACCCCACCCTACAAGTCACAGTGAATCTGTTTAATAATTTAAATATGTTTGTGAGAAAGTATGTGCCAGTTCCTGGTACCGTTTATTTTTCATGACCTTAACCATAATTGCAACACTGGCAGATGTAAAAAATCCAATAATTTGTTTTGAAAATGAAGATATTTCAATAACTTTAATAGTAATAATTATTTCATAATACTAATAAAGTTGGCCCTTTTAGGAGTAATTTTGAAATCTGAAAATACCTAAAGAAGTAAACACAAATTTCTATGAATTCGTGAAACCTCAAACATATGTAATTTATCATGATATAAAACAAAATAAAATGGTAAAATTTTATCAAACATTTTAAATTAAATAACAAACTAAGTAATTTTCTTTGTATGAAAATCTCCAAAACAAGGGTATATACACAACAGCACATACAATCAGGGTACTGATACTAGGCGCATTCGTAAAGTAAGTACCGTTTTGAAAACAAAAATTAGTAAAACAATATTTTTAAACCAATTTTATTTTGACATGTAAGAGCATACCTTAAACTATTTTTCTACATAGTTTCCGCCAATGTTCAAACGCTTGTCGTAGCGGGTGACCAGCTATTCTATACCTTCTTCATAGAAACTTTCCGCCAGTGACGATAGTCAAGACTCTACAGTATTTTTCACCTCATCGTCAGACCCAAAGCGCTTACCACCTAATTTGCGCTTCAAGTACAGGAACAAATGGTAGTCAAACGGCGCCAATTCCGGGCTGTACGGCGAGTGATCGAACTGCTCCCAACAAAACTGTCGAATCACTGTTTGAGTGTCTTCAGCAGTCATGGAGCAACACAATTCCTTTACTGAGCATTCCTATCCGTTTGGTTTTGTTTTGACACCGTAGTTTCCTAAGTTTCACAATATCGTGCTGCATTAACGTTTTCAGCTCTGGGAAGAAATTCAGTAAACAAAACCCCTTTCCTATCCCAGAACACAGTGCACATGATTTTTTGTCCTGACATTGTCATTTTGAACTTTTTTTTTCGCAGATTGAGTGTGTCTCCACTCCATTGATTGTTGCTTGGATTCTGGTGCGATATGACGAACCCAAGTTTCATCACCTGTCACAATTTGGTTTAAAAAGTCCTCTCCATCTTCATTGTACCGTGTGAGAAATGTCAAAGCGCTGCCAAGTAGATTGGTTTTGTGAACATCAGTGAGCGTTTTTGGAACCCATCGAGAACACACCTTGTGATAACGTAACCGGTCTGTAACAATTTCGTACAAAACAGTTTGTGAAATCTGCGGAAATTCGTCTGAAAACGTCTGTTCTCGAGGATTTTTTCATCAACTTTCCTTACGAAATCTTCGTTGACAACAGAAAGCCGATCAATCCGAGCTTCATCATGGACATTTATTCGACCTTCATTAAACATTCTAACCAACTTTCTCACCATCCCTTCACTCATCGCGTCTTCACCGTAAACATCTTTAACTGGACGATAAACTTCGGCCGGTTTCACATTCCTTGCGTTCAAATATTGAATTATGCAACGATAAGCGTTGCAGAAATAAAAATATAGCTTCTTTTGCTTTTCAGCCCCACGTTGGGAGCCATTCTGCAATGTTAAGCGTTGCAGAAATAAAAATATAAATATAGTATAAAGTTAAAAAAATGGGGATTCGATAAAAGTTTCAAAAATAAAAAAAATATATGTTCAAAAATAAAATAAAATGTTATATGTGGATTATTCAGCAATTATTAATACCTCTCCTTCACTTCTCTTATTTATTCACCTTAACACCAGAAGTCGTCGCTCATAATTACCATAATACATCAAAAAACACCTCTTAGGCCTTTAATCACCATTTACTAAAACTCACCACATCATATCTCCCCTAACTCCTACGTAGAATTACACCTTATGCTCCACCTTACTTTAATTCACCTTACTTACAAAAACCTTGATACCACCTTCATTTAACTCAAAAAATAATTAAAAAAAAATTATAATAATAATCATAATATTTATAATAATCCACACATAACTTCATTAATGCTCTATTAGCATCTGTCTATCCATAATTATTAATTATTGTGAAATACTTATTGAATTAGTTTAACTTTCTCAGGGGTGAATACCTGGCTGCTAAAGTACAAGCTAATTGGATATACGTGGCTGAATAAAGAAATTCAAGACATTGCGACAAGACAACTATTCGTTTACTCTGACATAATTAAAGAATGGTTATTTACAACAAAATATATAAACATTACAAGAATAATTAAACAAACAAATCAATCAATTATATACAATTTACACAATGTATTCTCAACCCTAGTCTATGACGCAATAGCTAAGAAAATTGAAGTTAAGTTATTTTTCAAAAAATTGTAAAATTTTAAAAATGCAGACTTCTAAAGTTAAAAGTAATGGCCATATTTGCTCACGATACCTGTTGTTTTTGTATTTGTACCTAGGATTTCACTGACTCTAGTCGATATAATTAACTCACTTTCATTTCATTAACCCGTTCGTCCGTTCACATGGCGACTTCTTATAACTTCACTTTTTGATAAAAGTACACAATAGATTTCGTTTTTTAAGTTTCCACCAACTCTCAAACACCTCTATTCCATTTCAATACAACATTCGTTGCGATTTTAAAGAAAATATCACATTTTTCAACGAATTTTCCACCACCTGGATACAACTACGTATACAGTTCACCACGCCATCTTGAGTTCTCTCTCCTTCCAGAACGTTCTCCAACGTTCTCCAACGATCTGTACCGTGCATTTTGTCACGTAGACCATTTGTGCCAAGCCTTCCGTATCTCGATACATATGTTGATACTGTGACGTTCCCTGTTATATACGCTGACTTGTTATACATGTGTTTATTGTTTTAACTGTTTTTTTAATTGTTTTTGTATTGTTAAACTGTTTATAATTTAATCATTGCTTGTCCTTATAACTGTTTCTTTTCACCGTTCGCCTCAACCGCACTACTCGTTGAAAAAAAATCTCTTATATAGTTCTCACACATTACATACGTTTATACATTAATATATTTTTTTAAGTCTGCTTTTATTTTAATTACTTATAGTCTGCTTATTCTTTATTCTTTATTTATTAAAAATGATTCTACTGTAACTATTTTGCGACATAAATTAATTTATATATATGCAAGAATTATAAATGTTTATTATTATATATGTATTGCGTCATTTTATTTATTTAGACCAAACCTCTGTGCTTTAGACACTATGGGAAACTGCTGATTTATTTTTCATCGTATAGCATTTCTGTTACATGACTGTCAGTGTTACAATTACAGCACGAATCTCACAGTTGGCGGGATCAGTAACTGTCTTTAACATTTCAAATATGCACAGCAAACTGAAAATACAACGTAAAGCATAAAAAATCCCATCAGTTGTGAGCCAGTGAACAAGGAAGACATGCGTGAACACAGACCGCAGCCCTGCGTCGACGCTAGAATTAAATGGTACTTACTTTACGAATATGCCTCATATTTTGTGTCCTCTTACTTGTGCTCTTTTGTATTGAAGCACAATATATAACATCACTTTTGAAACGTCCTTGTTTGATCCTTTGGTGTCAGATGTGGTTGAGGAATGTAACGCCTAATTTTTCCTATTTAAATTTTGTATTTCCTATGCAAGGAGCTGACCTTTTATTTTTAAATGAGTAGAAATTTTTTATTTTTGAACCTTTCTACATAATAACCACTAATATTTTAAAGCGGACGCACATAGGCTCAAAATTGGCGTGCGAAGCACGCAATGCCCTGTGTATTGAAGCTATACTACCTCGTATAAAAACTATTTTGTGTACAGTGTCTTAAAAAGTGGTGAGGCTAGCAAAACACTACAAATGACGTTTTAAATGTCACCACTTCTTTTGTAATATTTGAACTAGAAAGTCAATTACTATTCAAGTGCAATTTGCCATACTGTATATTATACTTCTTGAAGGGTCAAAACCCCTGTCACAATTTAGGGGTTTAACTTGACATTAAGTGACATAGTTCATGTTTTATATTTTGAAAGTTATCAAAGGTACCAGTAGATTAAAAGTGAGGAAAAAGTGTATAAATTAGAAAATGTTATTTGTTCTATCTTACTTCTTGTAATTGAAAGCAATGTAAGTAATATTATCAAATACAAAATATTTACACTGAGAAGTAGTTTTTTTTTTACAATGGTTGTTTATTGTTTTTTTTTTAAATCTGAAAAAAAGAAATCTCGCAGTATGTTTTTAATTATTTTGTAGCGGCTATCTAGCTGTAATTGAGTTATTTTTTAAACATTATAATTAAATAACCAATACACAACATTAAACTATATCTACCTAGTAACACCAAATATTTGATACTCTTATAGCTAATGATTAATTGGTGAACCAGGTGTCCCAAATGTCAGTTTACCGAGGAATAGTGTATAAGTTGGTTTCAAGTATAAAAATCACTGTGAAAAATGTATTGAAGAAAATGGGAGGCATTTTGAACAGGTGTTAAATTTAAAATTTTGGCACAATGTGAATTTAATTTAAATTGTTAAATTAATTATACAAGTGTCTTTGTTATTCCCGTTAAACTGACTTTTGGGACATCTGGTATATGGGGGGACTACTGGTTGAATGTAAATTTAGGATCCTAATAATTAAAGAAAAAGTCTTTATGATTTGGTATTGCTAAATAGAGTTTGGTATACTTATTAATAAGGTTGCAATCTTGAAGGTTTATATTTTTGTATTAAAAGTATCTGAAGATTCTTATGTGGATTGATGGAGGCTTTTTAAATTGTACTCTTCAGGTTCCTAGAAATGTTAGTATACTTACCAATACAATGGTATATTTTGATCAATGGGCACAAGTTGTCAATTTTCATGCTTATGATCCTAATTTTTGTATTTTTTCCCTGCCTTTATTAGGTTCAAAATGTCATCAATTTCATTCAAGAGCAGTAACTAAATCCCATTCTTGGTGATTTTCATCTCCCTATTTTTTCCTATAAATGATACTTTCGTTACATTTCTTCTTTACTTCTTTGGTTTTATATTCTTACTATTAATATTATTACAACTTAGGATGCATGATACTTATATTAAATGTTTGAGATGAGGTTTGATGTCAATGGTGTATGTACCGGGTGTCCCACGAAGAGGTCCCTATTTTTGAATTAATATATTAGATGCACCGAACACTCTACAAACCTGAAACTCAACAGTCCTAACATACACATATGTAAAAGAAATACACCTGAGTATCAGTTAATTCTGACACATTAGGACAAAATGGCGGGATATCAAAGAAATAGTACCTTTTCGATAAAATAGTTTTATTTGCTTAAGTGTTACAACATAATTATGGAATTTTAACGATGTTACTAAGCACTAAACAACGTTAGGGAATTAAAGATATAAGTAACTCATAAATAAATTAAATCTATTTGATCCATAAACCTTATTCAAACTGATGTCCATCAATCGCAATGCACTGACGACAACGAAATATAAAACAGTCATACGCTTTGCTGAACAACTCTTCAACTGTTCCTCTTCGATCAATCTCATTAGTTCATCGTCTGTCGCAATGTTATGACAATAAACCTTCTCCTTCAAAAAGCCCCACAGAAAAAAGTCACAAACAGTCAAGTCTGGAGACCTTGGGGGCCAGTCCATGCTGCTGCCACGACCTATCCAACGGTTAGGAAGATTTTGGTCCAAAATTGCTTTGGCCACATTAGCATAATGCGGAGGAGCTCCATCCTGTTGGAAAAAACGTCTTTCATCTCAGGCTGAGAAAGATGAGGAACTATGTGATTGCTTAAAACTGATGCATACCTTTCTCCAGTCATTGTTTGTCGGGATATGTCATACGACAAAACACCATCCTTGGTAACAGCAGCCCAAACTGTTATACCTGTTGATTTTAATTTCTCTTCTTATAAGATATGTGGATTTTTTGTGTTATAGTAATGACAATTATGCCTGTTTACAGTTAATGTTCGATAAAATGTCGCTTCACCTGAAAACAAGATTCCTTCATGCCATTTGCTATCTACGTCAGTCTTTTCAATTATTTTCAAACAAAATTCCAATCGTCTGTCAGGATCATCTTCAAGCAGTCCGTGAACTAAATGAGTTTTATAATGTTTGATTTTGTTCTTTTTGGCATACCTTTGGACAGATGACTTCGGTATCCCTGTAGCAGATTCCACCTTTCTTACTGAATTAGGCGTATTTGGAGATTCCATGAAAGCAGCACATACGATTTCTTCACTTTCTATGTTGGAGGATCTATAGTATTTTTTTTTTTTGTATTGACCCCGTTTCTAGTAGGATAGTCTTCCACTTACGAATAGATTTCCTTGACGGTGGAACTACCTTTCCCTAAAACACCTTATTGCTTCATAACCATTTTCAAAGGCAATAGCCCAGGAACAACATTTCACTTTTTGCTCAGTTGAAAACGGCATGGTACATAAGACACTTTACAATGCAACTTAATAACAAATGCCAATGTTTATTACCAAATATGTTCATTGTTGTGGATACACGCAGTCAGCTGATAGATTTAAAATAGTCTAAACAGCTGTACCTGTTCCTATTCTAAATAAAAGTAGGTTTACCCTTAAAATACGATTGCTGATTTTGTTGTTTTATTTGTTTTTCCGCCACTTTGTTTGGATCAGTCAGAATTAACTGATACTCAGGGGTATTTCTTTTACATATGTGTTAGTCCCGACTGTAGAATTTCAAGTCTGTAGCGCGCTCTATACGTCTGTCATATCAATTCAAAAATAGGGACCTCTTCGTGGGACACCCGGTATAGTCTCTTTTAATTTAATTGCCTAATTTATTTTCTACAAAATGAATGTAGCAAGAATGATTAAGGTAAGTAGTTTATTTGAGAAATTAATAAAAATATGTTTTAGCTACATGTTCAAATTTGTTGAACATAAAACAACGTCTACTTTGTTAACTTCCAATTCAATAAAACTGAGGAAAACTTCAAGAACCTCCTTTCACTCTTCCAAATTATTTGCTGTACTTCCTCAGGTAATATTGAGATTTAAAAAAAGAAAACATGTTATTATCCATAAATATTAACCTTTACTTGTGAGAATTTGTATTAGATAGAATAAAATTTGAACTCAGATTCTCCCAAATAATACGTTTATTCACTGAAACGCATTTCAACGTCAATGTCGCCATCTTCAGTGAGCACACTATAACTCAGGGAGCTCATGCATCACTGAAGATGGCGATATTGTAGTTGAAACTCGTTTAAGTAAATAAATGTGTAAGTTGTGTGATTCTGTTCAAGTTTTATCATATCAGAAACATTTTATTTCACAAATCAATCCAAAATTTGGTCATAGTTTAGGTGAAATTTGTAATTAAAGAAAAGAAATCTTCTGATAGTAAATATGAAGAAATAAAAGTGCGCATTGTGTGTCACAGCCTCAATGAAGTCTGCAAGTCCATAGAAAGTTTAAGCATAACAGCTTTACCAAGTCAGCAAGAGAACCTTTATCCTATGACCTACAAGACTGATCACCTGTTGCCTAGATTTCTTCACATAATGCCTGCTTATAGAGAAGATATTGTACACTTGCCTATTATTCTTAGCCACCAACTTATCTTGCAGGTAATAATATATACTACAATATCTTCAAAGAACACTCTAAACTGTTATTTGTTTAATGTTATTGTCGAGTAAAGTTATGCAAACCCCCCAAAAAATTGCTACAAATTATTTTTTGTTGAATTTTACTTTAATAGATACCTGTCCGTAAAAAAATAAAAGTCTAGGAAAATCGGGCCTCCGGAAAGGGTAATTTCCAAGAAGGCGTCGAAGATTCCTGTAAAAATAAATAAATCAAGGTATCTTGATTATTTGTTAACACATAACTTTGATTTTCAATCTAAATAACCATTGAACACCACAAAATGATGTACACAAAGTGGAAGAAGACATTTAAACTTTATTTACGTAAATATCCTAACAAATATACAATTCATTACAATATAGTAACTGCGCTGCTCTGTTAAGACTTGTTCAACCGTTTTCGTCTTCATCCAACTATATCGAACATGAATTGTTCTGCACATTGTCACATTCTTCAAATTGGCATGGTCCACAGGCTGTTGTGCAAGGAAGGCCGTACTTTCTACAGGAACATCTTAAGGTTTTACAATTGGTAGAACAGATACAATGATGACCTTCAGGAGACTCTCTGGCGCAGTACTCTTTGTAGTCATAATTGGGTAGAATCGGTCGTTCTGGATCTTCCAGCCCCACTTTAAAGGATCAACCTCATTTTCCTTTTACATCCATACCAGAATCTGGTGATACGCTCTGCGAAAATGCAGTTTTGAGGCACATTCAGTCGGCGGAAGTGATTCCGGCTTTACGAATGAAGAAGCGGTGACGACCTTTTTGCTGAATATATTGTATCGCAATTTTTCTATGGAACCATTTAAAATGGACATGGCCTTACAACCAAGGTCACCAATGAGCTCTGTGGTCCGGTTCGGAGTGGTATTTACTTTGGTACATGATTGTAAGGTAAGGTCCCCTTTTGACATTTTGTTGTATCACAACCGGTGATTGATTGAATGAATAATAAGTTTAAGTATTTCTTTTATGCACTATTTCCTTGTCATTCGGTTTATTTTGGTCTGATCTGAAATACAAGGATTTACTGTTTGAATTTGCTGTAGTAAAGAAGTAAAACAAGAAGATCAGTGTCTTCCCCGACTAGCGTAGTTGTTCTTGATAAGAAAACTGTTACTGCCACCGATGCAATGTTGACATCAGCATCTCCAGGTGCATTGATCACTTGGCACTTTCGTTTTTTTAGTTCTTTGCTCACGAACTCGATCAACCATTGTTTATTAGAGTTGACTGACAGAAAACATCCCTTTTTCCAGAAAATTCTGTGTCCGGTGTAAAACTGACTACTGGATGGATATTTTGACCTCTCCTCAAATGCGTACTGTCTTTCAGACTGGGTCTCACGGGATAGCTATCAAAAACGACTGTCGTACTTGAACCGTAATGACGAATTGTAAACTTAGCATAAGTTTCTACAATTTCAGCACTTATCCCTTGTACTCGATGAATCATTGATCCTCCATCAAGAACAGTTTCCTCCGTTTCAAGAATTCTATCTAAAATTCCAGCTGGATCATATTCAGATATAGCGTGAACAATTTGGGGTTTATCAGCTAGTCGGAGCACATCAGTACTTTCAAAGAGTGCCAGAGAATAACTGCTCAACTCATAACTCATTACCTCCTCTAGCGATAGTTCTTCATTTTGAGCAACAACCATAAAACGTTGGAAAAGAAGACTTGATTCAATGGTTCTGGCGTCATCAATTTTTATTGCTGATTGGTCTCCAAGTGTTATAGCTTTATCCTTTCGGCTAAACTTCGTTGAGAAAACTGGTTGCCCAATCATCTTTTTCACTACCTGATTACCCACTTTTTCTTATTCATGGACATTCACAGATTTTCCAGGTACAACACCGTTTACTATATTTCGTAATTGGGGTCTACAGTGAAAGATGAGTGAAGAACAAGTTAGTCATGATAATGAGAACGTTAGCTTGTGTTTAGCCCTATTATATCTTTTTTTCTACCTTATCGTGACCGTTATTGACGTAAGTATTCTAAAAAAACATTTAAACCAAATTTTAAAACAATCTGGCAAGAAATGTGCCTTTATACCAGAAAAACTTTTAAAGCCAGTACTCTCCGGCAATTTTAGGCGCCATCTTGAAAATTACCCACTTCCGGGATTCCGATTTTCCTAGACTTTTACTATGTTTTGTAATATACCGATTAGATTGAATTAATGGTAAAAAAACCATTTGTAGCACTTTTTTTAGGGTTGGATAATAAAATTTCTTATGTTGACTCGTCTAGTTAATACAGTTAAAAGCTCAGCTAATTAGGTGATGAAAGTGTAACTTTTCATATCTTAAACATTAACTGATATTTTGAGTTTCTTCTTTAAGAGGTTTACTGCTATAGGACAAGTAAGGTTGAGCCCCGTAAGAGTCTGAAAAAAATCAAGTTTAAAAAATATCTTTGAATCCTTAAAGCAAATTGAGGGGAAGTGGGGCAGTTGAGAGGCTGAAGGTGTTACCCCAGTTGTAATGTTATCAAAAAATTTGTTTGTACATTGTAAAGATTTGTAAGATGAAGCCATCTTTGTGAAGTCAATGCCAATGGATATTAAGCTGTGTTACCGATTAGCCACTGTTTCCTGAAGGACAGATATGCCACTTCCTCTGAGAATCCTATGACCAAACAAATTTTGCTTTCAAAACTTTGCCATACATAAATGTCACACTGCAATTGCATTATCTTAACCAATTTTTTCAGTGTGCATGAGTACTTAAAAGCTGTGAGAGTAGTTACGACAGAATTGTAGGCGACAAAATAAATAAGAAATCAGTTAGGCAGCTGATTATAACATTTTAATATAACATGATAACATTAATCGCATACATAATCAAATATAAATGAATAGCTAAAATGAATATATGGATGCCTAACCAAATTAAATAACAGACAACATTTAAATAAATTAATTTAGAAATAATAAAAAATATAAATTATTGTTATAATTATATTGTTATTGTCCATTGTTTATTGCAATACACTTCACATATTTCTTATCAAAACAAAGTCACTGATCATACGTGAATGTTTTTAATATTACGTCAACGAAAACTTTTCAAAGTCACATTTTTTACAAAGCAATATGTTTAGCTCTCAGCACTCAAGCTTACATTGTTGAGTTAGTTTGTAAACTTTTTATATTGAAAATTGGTTTTTCACCCACTCCTTTCATCTATTTTAGAAATGCGTTCATCATCGCATTCCAAATTGGCTCGCCTTCTTATCTCCCTTCTCAGAATTCCATGCAATTGAATCTACTCTCTATCCCGTCTTTGTCAATTTATATATATGTAACCATCTGCACATCAAAATCATACACAATAAAAATGACTAAAATACGTTGCCTGCTTTACAACTCAATTCAGATACTATAATAAAAAATGTAATATTTTATTTTTCATTTGTGAAAACATACACGATACACCGTTTCCTGCAGTTGGAACCTTGAAGGTTCGTACCTGGCTACTGGCTAACAATTTACCTGCGCTATATTCTACTCCCACATGTTAGTCTAACTAGCATAAAGTAAAAACATTAAGCAAAAAACGAATTTAAAATATATAATTAAAATATTACTTCTTACCCTTCACCTCTTCATCTGAATGATTTAAGTGTAACGCCTAGATTGTGGCACCAGTATGACATATTTTTGCTATGAATTTTGAATAGTATTCCTAATACACAGGGGTTTACTGGTACCGGAACGCCGTTCCGGTACTGCTATTTATTAAATTTTTTAAAGTTTGGTTTTAACGTTGCACTGGACTATCCACTCCCTCAATCAACACTCGGTTCAGAATTTTACGTCCGCCAATCGAAAAACCTCAAAATATCCCCACACTACAGTGCATTGCGACTATGCGAGCCAACTACAGTAAAGTGTCCCTCAGCTCGTAATCGAAATGGGAGCACCAGACACCTTTTTTGCCAGCTTCGCGGCACACCTTTGATGTTCGGTGGCGCTGCGAACGGCTACAAACAGCTGTGACACCGAGCTAGACTGAAAAACGCAGGCAGAAACCGCTTGAAACTGCTCAAAATCGCTCGGTCGAGCCCGGCGTCCTATTTGAAAGCTCCCATTGCAATACTGCGTAATCAGTCTTCAAGCGATTTTCGCCTGGCCTGGCTTTGGTGTGAAACCCGCCTAAGAGACCGATGATTCAGAGTTGAGGAGGCCGAAAAGTTTAAAAACTTTTCTATTATTAACTTTTTCGGCAAGAAAAAGTTTATAACATTTATATTTATGAGATTATTGTAATCAAAATAAGACCAAAGATGGTATAATTTGGACCACATTTAGTGATTAATACTTATCGAATACTTATCGAATAATTCATTTCACTTCACGATTAATTAATTAAAAAATAAATATCCCAAAAGAGAGCACAACATGGAATACAAACAAACAATTTTGTACACTGACAAACGCTGTCAAAAATAAAAGGTCGAAAGGCACCCAGAAAGAGGAAAATATTTATAAACGTAAGACACCAGCCACACGGCAATTTAGCGCCAGTATTCTCGTGATAAGCTTGCTTGCATTTAATTGTTCTTGCATAAGAAATGCCATTTCTTGCTATATTATGTAAAATTTGTTTAGGTTTACAGTATTTTACCGAGGATTTAAATTTCTGATAAATTCTATTGACTAAATAAGAAACACTTTGCCAGGTTTTTGCTTAAAATAGTATGTGCCTCTAAAATTTGCTATGTGCTATATACAAGTACAAAAATAGTCACATATAAATCTACATGTGTACTTTTCTTATAAAAGTAAGTATATTATCGGCACCACCCTTAAACTCGGCAAAGATACGTAAAATATGAGTTTTAGAAGTGAAAATTTCTAAAATTTTCCGGCAGAGTATTTTTATTCAGTTTTGGCAGCATTCCGGTACTGGAAAAATTAAACATACATACATACATTCCGGTAAACCCCTGCTAATACATTTACATTAAGCTTTCATTTTATAATAATTATTGATGTACAATATTGGTTCAACTCTTTCATTGTTAAGTTAGTTCGAGCCAACGCCAACGTACATACTTTCTGTCAAAAAAAATACGCTGCTTTATAGTTTGTAAAGTGATTAGTGTTTGCCGTGTAATTTTTACATTTTATACTATGTATGTTCTATTAAATTAGAAATAAATTAATTTTGTTGATTTTAGTGCTATTGCCAATATTAAAAATTACAAATTTAATTATAAAAGTGCCCTTTCATATTACATTAATTCAGAGAGGGGGATTAATTAATACAATTTTTCAAAGCCTGTGCCTGAAAAGTAACTATAATTTTAGAAGGTGTTATCTGATTGTGAAGCTGTGAAAGATTACGTGTTATATTGCTATGCCATATTATATTTAAGATATTTTGTTTGTATTATAATGGCAACAACTTATATCCAACGATTTTGTTTTCTTGATAATACCTACTACAAATTAGAAGCAGTTGTATAGTAAAGTCCAGCCCATACAGTTAATAATGCGTTCATGAAGTCAAGGGTAACAAATTGTACCGGTATTCATTTAAAAATATTTTCCTAGAACCTGCTAAAACTATGCACAATGTATATAACAACATAATTAATTATGTATTTTTTCAGGAAAGAACCTTTTGTATAGGACCTGCAGTCATGGCTCAGTTATTGAAGGACTTTGCTTTGACTGGAATCGTGGCACAAACACATGTTAACTCAATGGTGACGATGGCATATTTTGCTAATTTACTTGTTAATAATGACAAAATAGAGATGCTACACGTGTATGGTGCCGGGGATAAGTAAGTCACTTTAATAATTAACTATTTAAATGACTCACACACTAAAAATAATACATCATAATTGAAATCAATATGAGTTAGGCAATTACGGGAATGAACAAATTATTCCTCAACTTTTTCAAATAGTTTCTTCTTCTTCTTAAGTGGGCTGTCCAATCCTTATGTATGTCAACCTCAATGGCTGTTGCATTCCAAAATATAGGATGTCTAACACCTAGTTACCTCTGTCAAGGTCAATAGTTTAGTGAACCTAATGATCCTTTTGATTTTGTTGTTCTGGGGGATGTTTTGTCCTTTTTTAGCTTTCTAAATGTTTCATAACTCACCTGCCCCACTCATAGATCAGTCAGGTGTTCTACAGTTTCCTTCTGCAGGCCACATTTCCTGCATTTATGGTCTCCAGTGGAAATGCCCATTCTTCGCATGTGTTTTCCATGCCCTGTGATTAGAGCTACCACCTTCTTTACATTGCAAAATATGCTGCTGGAACTTGGAGTTGGAAATTTCGGAACTGGCTTCTTAATTCACTTGTCTCACCTGCTAGTTGTGCTATTGATTTTTTTTTTTTTTTGCACTTTGTGAATTTTACAAATATTTTTTTATTCCACCAAATATACCATAAAAAGTAAAAAAAGAAATAAAAAAGGAAAAACTACTAGCACAATTAAAACAAACCAATCTCTAAACAGTCTCCAAACAAGTAGCAATTTGCATCAACAAAGTTACATTGTGACCAGTCCTCTCACAGATATTTAGGTCCAAAATAGCAAGGTTCTGCTTTATGATTTTTGCGTTTAAAAAAAAAAATCTTTTCAAAAGGCCTAATATGCAATTTCAAATTAAACAGTCTTAGTATGTCTGAAACTAAAAATTAATAAAAACTGTTCCATTAAGATTATAAACAAAAAGTATCAATGATACATTGCGTCTACTAATTAACTTATTCTTTGCGACTCCCAGAGGGTTAAGCACCTTTGCACTTTAATTAAAATATGCAAAGTAAATTGTCCAAATAGAGAAGACAAAATTATTAGTATCTTAAAATTTTCAGGAAGAATGCGTGCATCCAATACCTTCATGAACTTGGAGTGAAGAACACTCAAGTCCACGAGGAAAGCTTTGCCGATTTGTCTCCAGACAACTACGTATTGAACAATGTTATAGGCGTGCTCGCAACACCTCCAAACACAAACTCGTCCGTTGTCGATCCAGTTGACTTGGCAGTCGCTCGTGGTGGGGACCTCGAGATATTACACCAACTAACA
The DNA here is from genome assembly GCA_018207615.1 of Philaenus spumarius. Classification (NCBI taxonomy): domain Eukaryota; kingdom Metazoa; phylum Arthropoda; class Insecta; order Hemiptera; family Aphrophoridae; genus Philaenus; species Philaenus spumarius. The sequence goes on along the minus strand of JAGFPH010005432.1, from coordinate 53,265 downwards.
AATGAAGACTTTTCCTCAGTACCAACAAGAGATAGTATAGAGCACTTGCTTACAGAGCAGAAGTTAACATTAAGACGAGCAATGTCTAAGCCACAGGTATATATCATAACTTTGGATAGAATATTTATGTATGTACATGGTGTTTCTGCAATGCACAGAAACAATTCATAGGGTGGTTACATGGGTCAAAATAGAGAAAGAAGTTTCTAAAGTACATTTAGAAAA
>JAGFPH010005432.1:29224-53030 GCA_018207615.1 Philaenus spumarius | reverse complement strand
TCAACAATGTAAATACTAGTAGAATATACTCAACAATGTAAAGACATGTAGAATATACTCAACAATGTAGACATGTAAAATATACTCAACAATGTAATGATATGTAGAATATACTCAACAATGTAAAGACATGTAGAATATACTAAAAATTGTGTGTTTGTTTTTTCATTAAAACGGAGATCTACCAAATACCTTCGGACATTAGTATAAATTGTATTATTCCTTTATGTTTCCTTTGTTATAAACAAGTGTGTCAATATAATAAATTTACCAACCATACGGTTAGTGTACTATGGTGTACTATTAGTGTTATAAGAATCATAATTGATTATATTATCTCAGCAAAATTTAAGCTTACCAGTGATTCAATAAAACATGTGTATAATTATGTTTCACACCTATTCCACATGTAGTTGGGACAATTTTATATGGAATTGATAAATTGAGGTTTTGAATTGAAGATTTGAACCCTCACCAGTTGATCTACTGTATAACCTGTACAAAACATAGGCCTTTAAGTACTGAATTTGATCACACAAACATTTCCAAAATAGTTAATAATTTCTCTAAAATGAAAATATTGTTAGAGAATATTAAAAATTATATTGTGAACGATTTTGGACTAATTCAATATTTTAGTTTAAGTTGAGTTTAGTTGAGTAAAATATTGGGGTCTTTAAAAGTAGCAATTTTAATTTTACTACAAAATAGTACCATTGTGTACAGAAGTTTCCAAAATACTCTGAACCCAATCTAAATTGATATAAATTTCACGACTGCACGCCTAATTTTTAGAACGAAACTAATATAGTAAAAGTTATTTTTAATTTAAAGTAACCAACAATATTCGTCGAACTTGTTTTTGTGTTCACATTTATCTATTTACATATTTTCAATTTTATGTTTTCTTATCAGATCCAGTTTGTAGTGTACGAGACTCATTCTCGCTTTGATTGTGAAAATTCAGAAATGGCAAACGTCATCATAGATGAACTGAATACTTATGCTAGGGATGCACATCTAGAAGAACTTCATAAATCTCAAGGTGAAAAGCAAGCTGAACAATCAGAAAAACCTGAAGGTGAACAAAGTATGGAGTCTCCTCAAGTCAAAGCAGCGGAGCCTGAAGAAGTGCCACCTCCACAACCCATGCCACTACCAACAATCGTGGTAGGTAATTTATTGTTCACATCATTCTTGTAGTCAATTATTTATTTTATGACCAGCTAAAGTGTTAGAATAAATTAGGTTTCAAATGTTCAGATGTATCTCAAAACTTACTGAGTATTTATATCGGACAACAACTAGCAACTATGACACACTTTACCTTACTACTGTGGTAAAAACATGTGACCACCAAATAGATTTCATCCAACCATTATGAGCGTTTCCAACCGTGCAGCACAGAGCAAAATCTACAGTTAAACTTTAGAGATAAATTATGTCATAAGTCAAGAGTAAAGACGGCCGGCCAAAAGAGTCAAGTGGAGTGGACTTCAAAGCAGAAATCAAAATTAGTAAACATTTGTGCCACTTGAAATGAAATAGACTTGAACTGAGTTACTTACTTATACTTACTTCTTCTTTCAAGCTTCCGGCTTCAGGTAATGCCGACGACTCGGTGTCCGTGGTAAACCGCAGCTGCCAATGCCCAGTACTCTTTCTTTTGTTGTATTACTTTCATGGGGTTTGGAATGCCTTTTAGTGCTGTTAGAAGGGCCGTCCTGGCTGTGTTTTCGTTCGAGCATTCGAGTAGTATGTGCTTCAGCGTTTCCTCCTCCATTCCACAGTTATTGCAGGTTTTGGGGGTGAGCTGGTTGGTCCTCGTTCCTGCCCCTGGATAGTGTAACAGCTAACTGAACGCCAGCATCTTGCTTCTCAAGAAGTCCCGTGGTATGCAGCCAAGCAATCATTAAAACAGCCCTTTTAAGGGTTTATCACGCATTGAACTGAGTTGAGTCACATGATGTCAGTTGACTCCAATCCTATACTGAGTCAATTTCTTTACAATAACTACATTTGTTTCCTAAACGTACACGTTCTTCTCACACTAAATGTATAGTCCACTCCATTCAATATATTTTCTATGCCCCAACAAACCCCCAGCGTAAAACTGTCCTAGAAGATTGGAATTCGTTGAGTTGTTTTGTAAATACATTTATTACAACCGTACTACTAAGATAATAATATGTTACTGAAAATGGAACTCTTAGTGACACAAATATTTTCCACCTTCTTCAATCAGTGGCGGATAGCTAGAACTGACCAAAGGGGGGGGGGGGGGGCTTAACACCCTCGAGAAAAGGGAGAGCGCAGGAAAAAATATATATCTTTTAAAACGATGTGATGTGAGGCCTCTTTTGTTAGGTTTTTATAGAAAAGCATTAGATATATTATGGCTACAGGTATATTCATTAATATAAATTAAAGTTAATTCATTACAAATTGGAAATACCACTAATGGGAGTATAAAATACAGAACAGTATAAGCGTTTTTCACTGAAAGATCAAACATTTCTTATAATAAATAATCCAAAAATGTTACAAATGCTAGTCATACAATCATTTATAACTGCTAGAAATATGCATGGAAGATAATATTATACATAGCGGATTTTACATTTTGTCTGAAAGTGGATTGTTATTATTTATTGTAAAGCAAAAGGGGGGGGCTTGAGCCCCCCCCTGGATCCGTCACTGTCTTCAATCTCCAAATAGCTTCCACTTTCTTCCTAACAAATCGTTTTTAAAACCAAAGAAAATTTTCCCACCTATTAATACAAATTTTCCCATGTTTTCTTCCATTAAAACCAAATTATACCTGGTGGTTAAACAAAGAAATAACTGGTACTAGATTTATTTAAAAGTATGTGAACGTAGCCTAGTACCCGAGGGGTCAGAGGACCTCTGACTCTTAATCTCTGGTTCAAATCCGGATGAAGACCATGAATGTTTGATTTCCGGTTATGATAGCCTATCAATACCTTTCACTTTAAAACCACAGAACGAAAAAGTCTGTAATATTAAAAATACTAAATAGCCTACTCACTCTATATGATTTGTGTAGAGTTTGCACTGAAATTGTTAAACAACATTTGGTGTCCTATGAAAACCAATTATCAGCTCCTATTTCAGTGTTTAATACATTTAAAAATAACACAATATTGTAGTTCAATTTATAGCAGACATTCTATAAACAGTATGACTCAAAGATAAATCAGGCCTGAACAGTGACGGTTTCCGTATAGGCACTGTGGAACTGCAGCAACCCCTATTTCCACTTCATATTATCGATAACATTTAATATAATGTGCCTATTTTTCTTTATACTTGTACAATTTATAATCCTTAAGCTTAATGTCAATAGCCATCCCCAGATTAAGAAAAATAATCTTTGTATGGAACTGAGCGCTTCACAGTTCCAGTGGCGTAATGTTTCGTTGTTGCGCACATAGGAAGCTGGACACGAGGGAGAGCGAGCACTGTCGCTCGCGCAGTGCCTACCCTGGTGTGCTGGGGAAAGGTAGTTTTTTTTATTCGGTGTGTGGTAATTGAACATCAGTTGTGACTAAAACTACTAGTTTCAATAATTATTATTTGATATTAAGAAATTTTTACATTTAAATACCAAAAACTTAAGTGTAGAATGCTTTATATTTTTAAATTATAACTTTATGTTACACCGGCCCATGAATGGGTTAATGCAAACAACTTTGATGACAGAGGTTAAGGCTCAAATCCATATTGTGTAATGCTGTTCTGTAACAATCGTGGTAATTAATATAAATTAAACAAGAAGAATGGATTTTGTTTTTAAATGAATAGATAAATCGCTTGTCCTAAAAACTTTTAAAATGTAACAATTTAGATTAAAGTAGGTAAGAAATGTTTGATTTTGTTCTTTTAGGATTTGATCAAGTTTCTGAATAAATTATTTTCTCTTTATACATGTTGATTTCCTTTTACTCAATTTTACAACAAAGGCTAAACATTTTCTAGTGTGTTTTGTTCCCCACTAATTTTAGCTAGAAGCCGCCACTGAACCTGAAATAACTTGTATAAAGCACAAACGTGGGTTTAGCATTGAATGTTTATGAAATGTTGTGTGTAAATATAATAAACTGTATAACTAAGACTTATCTCAAATTTTGCTTTGATCTACATGTGTGATCTCACAAAATTTAAGACTGAAATTTGATGGAAAACATAGATTATGTTTTAAGTTTGTCTGCTAATAACACCATTTATATATATTATACAAGAAGTAAAGAAAGCCAGGCATCCTCCTTTGATATCTAGAAAAGTAAGGCATTTAAAAATGTTGAAAGTTTTATCAAAAATTAAACCAAGTATAACAGTTGCGTTGCTTAGAGATTGAACTTTACTAATAATGGACTTAATTTTTTTTTTATTTTCCACTACAATATAGATGTTCAATAAAAATTATTTGTGGCTAAATTTGATAAATGAAAATGGAAGGTAGTACATAACAAAAGAAATGTTCATTAGTAATTACTTGTCAATCATGTTTTCTACAATTTAAAGTAAAAATATTGATATTAATGTTTTACTTTAATATCAAAACCAAAACCATTATTTTAATATTTTCAGAAAACCTACTTATACAGACACTGTTATCCCAGCTAGTTCTAATCGTCCAATCAGTCACATCAAACAGAAAGCTTTTTATAATATGATTCATAGACTTGTTACTTTACCCTTGTCCCCTACAGATTTCTATACTGAATTGAATACCCTTAAGCAAATTGCTATCAATAATGGCTACAATGAAAAATTACTAGATACTATTTTAAATAAAAAACAGAAACTTAAGATTGGTCATTCATTGTATACTACCAATTGTGACAGTAATGAGAAAATTAAATATTTTAGAATTAAATTTATCAACAATGTGAGTTATAAAATCAATAATGTAATAATAAAGAGGAGTAAATATAAACCGGCTTTTTACTATTCTAATAGTGTAGGGAGATTAATTGTCAATATTAAAGTCAAAAGGGAAAGATTAGACAATAGCGGAGTTTAAAAAATTTCATGTGTGCAGATTGTAGTTGTGAATATGTAGGTATCAGGTAGGTCCATTAATACTAGAATTGAGGAACACATTAGTAGCTGGAAGTATGGTAAATCAAATTTGCCAATCATTTATTGGAAACTGGACATACATTTAATCCTAAAATAAACGTAAATTTATTACATATGGAAGAGAAAAGTAGGAAATTAAATAATCTAGAATGGCTAGAAATAAATAGATCTGTTTAAAAAATCGTCCAACTTAAATCCAACCTAAATGACCAAATTTGTCTCAATTCATCCCCCTTGTTAAAACCCATTATGTATCACATGTTGCCCTTGCTTTGTTTACCTAGGCCACATTCCATTTGCTCATCCTGGTCAGTTCCATTGTCACTCCCATCCCTTCCACTTTTGCTTGTATGTTAGTTTTAAGATACTTGCTGTATTTCAATTAGTAGCCTGATGATGCCTAATGGTGAAGCACAAATTATATTGCTCTGTTTCGTAAATAATATTTGTAAAATTTTACCATTTGGTTATTTTGATTCCAATCATGTTTTCGCTTACTTCATGATTGTTATAATTCATTACAAAATTGTCACTCATTCTCTTTATCATGTTGTGTGTCACAGTTGTTATCTTCCACATAAGTTGCTTAACACAGATGACATTGAGATGGATGGAACTTTTGGTATAAATAATATAAATACGATTAAGAAAAAAAAAACAACACCACTTAAAAATTTGCATCTCTTATTTTGGATAAATTAGTAATTTGAATATGCAAAGTTATCAGTGGTGTGGGTAGGTTCATGTATACCCGGTGTAGAAGGTTCTAATGGGACCCCTAAATGTGATTGCCAAACAGAACAGAACATTTATTGATCCTCCAGCACATTTACATACATTGCAATACACATAAATGCTTAATTTAGTCATTAAATTTTAAAACTAACTTGACAGATGACCTAGGCTTACTGTTAATTTCACTATTTAAATAGTAGTCCAAGTTATAAAATCTGAAATCTGTGCTCTTTCAGCCAACCATAAAATGAACGATACAAATCAATATTTGACAATCTTTGAGAGGTTGGGCAGGCAGTTTGTTGAACAGTTTGATCCTTAAAACTAAATGATAATTCATTGATTTATTTAATCTAAAACCAAGCATGTTACCAAATCTGGTATTATAATTATGAATTATGCCTCTAATTGGATACGTATGTAAATTATTTACATTCATTACAATATCAAAAATGTAGTTAATATCAGTCAAAATACTAGTTTCAACGAACAGAGGATTGCAATGGTCTAATTTATCTGAGTTTGTTAATATTCTTAAAGCTTTTTTGTGAAAAATACAAATTTCGTACATGCCTATACCATTTCCCAGATGAAAAGTCCATATCTTAGAATAGTCTCAAAGAAAGCAGAGTATGGTATTTTTACATATTTAAAAGTTACTTGCCTCTTAAGATTCACCAAACTAAAATAATAATAGGCTTATAAAAATAAAATAAGCTGGTCGTGCATGGATCAATTAATGGAACTTTTTATACAATTGAAGTAGCTAAATATTATTTTACTATCTAGTTAGGCAGTTTAAATTAATAGAAACAAAGAATAAAATAAATTATCAAAGCTTAAAGTCCAAATTTTTGCACACCAGGAAAATACATGATAACTGTAAAAACAATGATTAAATAAGAGACATATTGGCAAAGATAACAACTTTAACAGTATCTTTTGTGTCCTTTCATTTTCTATAGCTTAACCATTTAGGCATACTTAAGTCACAGAACTTTTAAAGAAATTTTTTTAATCAGTTTTTATTTACAAAATGGTCTTTTAGCTTTACCTACTGTAACAGCGACAGTTAAGTATTTAAATGGTGTGAGAACAATCACAATCAAATGTTAGTCAATGTTTCCAAAACCCAATATATCAATTTCGATTTGAAAGAATTCTCATATGACACTTTGTGAAAATGAAATACATTTGATAACTGAATCATTAATAACAAGTGCTATTTTCCAGAAAACGATCAAGTTTAGTACATAAAAAACTAGGAGTAAATATTGAAGAGACATGGTTTTTTAAGCAACACTTTAATTAGCTTAAAACTGAACTTAGAAAAAATATTAAACAGTTTAATTTCTTAAGAAATTTTTTACGAATATTATATTGTGCAGTACACACGTTCGCTCAAGAATTAATTATGATTTAGAAGTGTGGAGAGTAAAGCTCCAATAGAGCCACTAAAAATAACTCGGAACCCTTTTGTGCATGTTACAACATTTACCCTTATAACTCCATTCTTTATACACACTCAGCTAAAGATTCTTCCTTTACAACATTTATTTGTGTACAAGGTAATAAAAAATGTTTATAGATGAAGTGGAAATTTACAGACAGGCAGTTTAATTGTACTAAGAGTGCGACACAAGGATTAGTCACCTAAAGTTTAACATCGGTTTTAAGAAAAGTTTTGTTTTTTGGGTACAAAGATTTCGACATTTTACTATATAATATGTAAAGGATAATTTTAGTTTGTGTAAATTATTAAACAAAGTAAAATCATTGCTAATTGATAGTGAATAAATTAATTATTTATTTACCATTCTAACATGAATTCATTTATGTAATATGTTTAGATTAAATAATGTGTTTACATTATGTTGTACATGGATGTATTTACTTTTGATAGATTTAAGAAATTTGTAAACAAGCTGCATTTAGTTAATAAATCGAGTGAATAGCATTGAAGTGGTTAAAATATCCACTTAATAGTTATAATATTGCATAAATGAACACTTAATTCACCAAACTACAGGCAGTCGACCAACATTTTAACCTTTTCAGTGGCGGGTTTTGAACAACATAGGGTCACCTAGTGGAGCGGGTTTTTTAAAGCTATTACCAAAATGATCATTTACTTGTCCTAAAAATCAAGAAATCAATTGTTTAGTATTTTTTCCTGTTTTTTTTTTAGTAAATATATATGTATACATAAATATTTAAGTAAAATTATGCAAAACAGCCCCAGCCGGCGACCAGATATCTAGTCATATCCCGTCAGCTTGGAAGCAAGCCAACCACCGTTTGCTTTACTTCCACCCTCCTGCCCTCAAACCACAGATATGATTAGATATCTGGTCTCCCTAGCCTAGATTCGAACTCGGCATCTTCTGATCAGAAAGATGCTACGTTATCCACTAGGCTACGGCTTCATGAAAGGAAACTGACAAATTAACAATACTTCAGTTACTTTACCATCGGTTTAAATATTACGTGTAAAGGAAAAGATAGTTTGTCAGCACCATCTAGGAGCGGCTACAACAAGTTTGCTCGGTTCGAATTAAGTGAGCCTGTATGGTTTGTCAGCACCATCTAGGAGCGGCTACAACAAGTTTGCTCGGTTCGAATTAAGTGAGCCTGTATGGTTTGTCAGCACCATCTAGGTGCGGTTACAACAAGTTTGCTCGGTTCTAATTTAAAGAAAATGAAACGGAGTTCAATAATAAGAAAAAAAAAATCAGAACTAATACCGTTAAAATCTTAAATCTGAATAGAACTAATCAGTGGTAAACGAATATAAACGGGATTGCTCCAACGCATGCCAGGTAGCACAAACGTATATATACGGGCGTGCCACTGAAAAGGTTAAGCAATGAATTATTTCAGACGATTATATTTATTGTATAAAGCAGAACAGGCCATCACAGCTAGACCAGATGAAAATTTCATTTAAAACCATTTGTAATGCTTGTATACTTTTATATGAAATAAAACTGTTACTATTATTAAGTACCTATAGAAGCAGTTTTTTTAACCATGAGATCTCTTCAAAATCTTTTTGAACAGGAACCCCATCATCATTGGAGGGTTCTCATTCCTCGACGGTTGCACCGGCTTAATTGTGGCCCTTCAAGTTACTGTCTTGTACTAACTCGGCTATTATTCACTCGGGTCTGGCCGATTAGTTCTCGTGCAACCTCCATACTATGTGATTTTTGAGTCACAAAGGATTTAAACCATGATAATAAGTGGCCTCTGATGTCATACATTTCCAAATTTTTGATTAACAGTTTTGTAATAGACACTGTTGAAGGTCTTAGATAGGTCAAGAAATATACACGTTTATTTACTATTAAGTCAATAAGTCCTGTCTAGTAGGGTGGGACGAAAAAAGGTTTTATTTTTTTTCTTAATGCTATACCGAAAAAAACTTGTCTCTATGATAGATAATCAAAATGCAACAAAGAAAAAAAAAATATATCTAACCTCCAGCTAGCGCAATACACTTGCAATTTCAAAATTTCACTACAATCACAGAATTTTCTAATTTTTTAAAATTATTCAAACCGATAGATATTGGACTGCTATAGTGAAAATCATTTATATAAGAGTTATTAAAACACAATGAGTTATTGAAAATGTTACATTTTTTAGATTTGAGGTAGAGCAAAGGACTTCAATATAGTAAATTTATCACTTTAGAGTGTTAATCGGCTGTAGTGCATTGCAGCATTAATTTTTTTTTAACCCACTACTCATGTGTTTTTGGTTCTATAATGTTGATAGAACAATTTACCTGTAGGAAAAATAAATAATTAAATAAATAGGCAATTTACATTTCTCCAAAAGGGTTTATTAATTTTAAAATGTTTTGTTAAATACAAATTTTTAATTCCCACACTTCAAAACTGTATTGTGCTTCTCACAGAATAGTCCTTTACATATTTGGAACTTTGAAATCACGTTTGCTTGAAAAACTTGGCATTGAAGCTCTTGATAGCAGCGTTGTTCGGATGAAACCATCTCTGTTCTTGGCACCAACAAGTTTTGAGGAGGCTTCAGTCACCAATTTCACACAGCGCTCCACCGCTTGTGTGTGACACGGAAATTTATGGAAGTTCCATTCTTTTGCTGTTTTGGCAGTTAAAATCTTGTCCCACATTTCTTCGTCAGATACTCTTCTCAACAGTGGTGGTGGATAAATAGCAGTAGTAGTCCAATCAATAATTTTGTAATATTCTTTTGCCTGGAAGTTGAGTTTTACGTTTGAGTCGTAAGATCGAAGAAGAAATTAAAAGACCACTGCAGTGGGGAGTTTGCCTTTTGCACTTGAATGAATTGCCGTTCAGGCACTTGTTTCAAACTTTAGATGGTGAGACGACTGGCCCAAAATCTTTTAGTGGTCCTATTGGCTCACAACTTAAAAATTGTGAAAAACTTCCAGTTAAAACATTTCAAAGCACTGATTGTGAGATTCCAGATATTGAACGATCTATTTTAAGCAAAGACCAACAATATCTCCTGGACATAAGTTCGGCTTTAAAGTCTGGCACCTGCGCGGTAGACTTGGCAATTCGTGAACCAGGTCCTATCTCCCATTCCCGATGGCTGACAACAGCAAACAGAGTTCTTCGTCTGTACATAAGTGTTGTAAGTCCCTCTGAAGAGCACCACATTTTGGTACGATTTATACTTAAATCGTACATGCCAGTATGGTTTAGGATTAAAAAAAGTAAGTACCTTACAGATGGACCAAACCATGTTTTTGATTTAATAAAATCTTCAAGATTCCTGCCCGAAAACTTAATTAAGGTGATTGATCCAGTGATTGAAAGAAATGTGTTTTTCGCGCATCCAGAAAACTTGCTCCTTAGTATGATCGTTGATGAACGGGCCCATATCAGAGAGTTAGGGCTTAGAAGAATCATAAAAGCAAGGGCCGCAGCTTTAAAAAAAAAGGTAATCCGAACTTTTAAACCCCCAAAACTCAACTTCCAGGCAAAAGAATATTACGAAATTATTGATTGGACTACTACTGCTATTTATGCACCACCACTGTTGAGAAGAGTATCTGACGAAGAAATGTGGGACAAGATTTTAACTGCCAACACAGCAAAAGAATGGAACTTCCATAAATTTCCGTGTCACACTCAAGCGGTGGAGCGCTGTGTGAAATTGGTTACTGAAGCCTCCTCAAAACTTGTTGGTGCCAAGAACAGAGATGGTTTCATCCGAACAACGCTGCTATCTTCAATGCCAAGTTTTTCAATCAAACGTGATTTCAAAGTTCCAAATATGTAAAGGACTATTCTGTGAGAAGCCCAATACAGTTTTGAAGTGTGGGAATTAAAAATTTGTATTTAAGTGAAAATTCTGTGATTGTAGTGAAATTTTGAAATTTCAAGTGTATTGCGTTAGCTGGAGGTTAGATATAATTTTTTTTTCTTTGTTGCATTTTCATTATCTATCATAGAGACAAGTTTTTTTCGGTATAGCATTAAGAAAAAAAAAATAAAACCTTTTTTCGGCCCACCCTACTGTCTAGTTTTATAGAAGTGTATATTTGAACTTCTCTTTTGGAAACCAAACTAGCTCTTGGATGTGGTATTAATCCTTAAACTCATTAGCCTACTTAAAGAACATACCGGTAATGCATACATAGAATTTTGTGGTAAGAGGGTGGAAGTAAAGCAAACAGCAATGACTCGCTTGGGGTATAACTAGTTATCTATTCTTCGGCTTTCAATTATTTTTGCAATTTTTACTATAATATTTAAGTAATAACCCCAATGAACATATAGCGCAGTTTGAATAGAAATGTGTTGACGTAAGGTGTAAGTCATAATGCGCTGAAGGGTTAATTTGTTCTAGGCACTTCAGCATACCTAAAAATAATGTTTTAATATTTTACTGAATTTTGGGGCTATAATTTTCAACATCCTTCTTGTCTCCTCACTTGAATAAAATAACAACCTTGGATAACTTTAAACTGCCAAAAAAATAAACGGTACCAGGAACTGGCACATACTTTCTCACAAACACATTTAAATTACTAAACAGATTCACTGTGACTTGTAGGGTGGGGTAGGACAGTTTTTTATTAAAGTTGGAGATTAACTAATACATATTATTACTATTATCTAGAGAGAAAACTATTCGATCGATTTCGAACAAATTTGCACCAAACTCGTCAATCAGGTCTTTATATATGCACATAAAAAGGTTTTGAAATTTTTTTTAAAACAACCCGCTTTATGGCCAAAAAACCCCCAAAAATCAGTTATTATTATTATTATTATTAGCTAAATGAGAATTTTTAGAAAGATTGGGTTTTTGTATATGGTAGGGCACATTAAAGGCTACAAATAAGCCAAATTTTATCAAAATCGTTAGAGGCGTTTTTTTATAAAAAAATAATAACTGTTTTTTGGGGGTTTTTTGGCCAAAAAGCAGGTTGTTTTTCAAAATTGTTCAAAACCCTTTTTCGTGCATCTATACAGGCGTACTGGACATGTCTGGTGCAAATTTGGTTGAAATCGATCGAATAGTTTTCTCTCTAGCTTTGTATACATACAGACATACATACAGACATACATACAGACATACAGACATACATACAGACATACAGACAGACATTTTGAAAAAAACCACTTTTTTGGACTCAGGGGGTCCCAAAACGGATATTTCCACAAAAATCTCAACATCGATTTTTTTTGCGATCACTATACTTTCTCTATACTATAGTATAGTGAGAAAGTAAAAGTAGAGTTGACCAAATCGGTAAGACGTTTAACTAGTCTGTTGGTGTAAAATGTATATGTTTATTGTGACAGGTACCACCTTCAGACCTCTTTGAACTAGGGAATCTACCAGACCTTTGTCCTGGTGATGAGAAATGCCTTGATCCAAAATCTGAAGGAATTTACCTTGCTGTCATCAAACGTAAGGTAAATCATTTAAAAAACTCTTTTTAATATTAACAGCAACACAAATGTTTCTTTATAGTTTTTCTGAAACTGTCATCTTATACAAGCATATTATTAAATAAAGTTAAAGAAAAATGTGAGGAATATATTTTTACGTATGAAAAATAAACCTTTTAAACTGTTTGCTTTGTTTTACTTATTTATTTTTTCTTAACTTTCATTAAAGTTTCTAAAATTATCAGATTTAGGCTTTTTATGTTGAAAGTAACTAAATATGTTACGCTTACTTTAACAGGAAATAACAAGGCTAGATCCAAAATATATGATCCAAATGGCTGAAGCTCGTGGTCTGTTTGGCCGCACAGAAGGAAGTAAGCAGAAGCAACCTAGTGGGCAGGCTTCGAGGACGAAAGCCGCACTGGCAGCACTTCAAAATCGTCCGGATTCCGGTACTGATAGCAAAAAGGGAAGTTCCAAGATCAAGGTAAATAATTTAGTTGATCAATGTTTCAGTTGGATAGCGATCAGCAATACTTTTTAAATTCACTTTTTAAATAAATAAAAAGGTAATTAAAAAAACCAAATTATCTAATGTATACAATAAAGTGTGAATCATTTAGGTGCAGAGTGTTAATTCCCGGGACTTTAATTTAAATCATATTTAATTCACATAGTAATACACTGATATCTATCTAGATTGTTTTGGAAGTGAGCCTTATATTAAAAAAATAATTTTTCAATAATATATATGTATATGAATACTTACTGTATATATTAAAGAACATAATAGATCTTTTTTTTATAGTAAAAATTATAATCAGTTCATTTTTTATTTTACTATTTCAGATAGAAGTGGATCGAATCGCAGCACCGACAAGATCTTCTTTTCTGAAGGACGCGCGGACACCTGTCCACGTTGACGATCCTTGTCCTCGGCATGCGAATCATCTTTCTCAAGATGGTAAACCAAAGGTCACGCAAAACTTTCGCCTGTGGTGGCAAGAACTGTCACTTTATCTGTTGACATCGCTTTCAAATCCTGACGTTAATTTACCGCCTTTGAAATTAACCAGGAAAAAATTTAAGAAAATAAAGTTAAAGAAACGTGTCAAGCGCAGTCGAACGCCATTTCCAATGCGTGTAAATTATCTCGAGTTTCGGTCGGACGACAGCGACTATCCGCCTGTTTCTCAGTTCACATCATTTTCATCCAGTCATCTAACTTGTTCTCTTGATTCACAAACATAACGTATCATTATTTACTGTAAATATTTTCCCACCTAGTACAAAAATGACTAGATCATAAATGCATAAGTGTCAGCTCTACGTAACATGATCACGATGGATAGTGTTTTATACTGATATTTATTTGTTATATAATAAGGTTTATACGTAATCTTTCATTCTAGTGGTCTACCAATCACTTCAAAATGCTACTGTGATTTCGAAATGCTAATGTTTTATCACCAGACTGCGCCATCAATCAATTTCTGAGATAGAGGTCTTGGTAAAGTTAATAAAACACGCTTAAACATAACTCAACACATTTATTATTCAAAATTAGCATAACTGTGTGAATACTTTTGCATGTAGAAAACCGACTTTCCACCCTTTCCTCAATATACATAAAAATGGTAAAACGGGTTATATTAAAAAATTATATAAAATCATTTTGTCGGTACTTAAAATGATAAAACAACAGTCAAATAAAATATTGAAAAAATATTTTTTTTACGAAAATTATTAAAATTATAATTTACCCAAAATAATTTTTCAATACTATTTAAAAGTGTTCTTCCTTGACAGCTGTTTTTACCTTTCCTTAATAAGTACACAAATATTAGAAAAACCTTTTATTCTGGAGAAAACAAGATAAACTACAACCCTTCTCTTTGCATTGTTTGACCCTATAATTTACCTATGGTCACATTATAGGCTATTTTAAAGCGGAAACAGTTTTCGAGTCACATTAAACAGCATCGGTACATCACTAACAGTCAAGTGTTTACTGATAGCCCAGGCCTAGTGAAAGTTAATTGGACATGTCGTGCATATTTCTCCCTTCCACAGCCTCTTTGAGACGAACTAAACACGATCTCTGTCTTACGTCCTCATACTTTAAGTCGTACTTATTTACGAATATAGTATTTTCAAAGTTTTAAATTTGATTTGTATAGTTCAATTGATACATTTTAAAACATCTCCAAAGTGGAGGGGAAAGTTCGCTGGCCGGACGCTTTACAAAAGAAGGAGTTTACTCTACAAACATGCTCTTGGTCAAAATTGAAAATGAGGAAATGGGTGAAAACGATACATCCATAAATTAAATTGAGGTACTGTTGTACCAGGACATCCCGTGACCAAGTTCGATCTCTCATAGCGAAAAAAGATATGCGTTTTTAGCAAATCACTAATATTTATTTATAAAGTGAAATTTATCTGGGAAATTCTTTTTCTTTTCACAGCTTATTTGTTAAGATTGGTTAGCAGTGAAAGCTGCAAAAGGGATTCATAGGCACTACAGGAATAACAAATATGATAATTAATTATACATTTTATATCTCGCTGATATATTTCGCAGTTTCTTTAAAACACCTCAAATAATAAGCAAATTTGATGAATCATTTTTACATAGTTGTGTTTTTTATAGTCTGCTTTGCAATTTATTCGAGCAAATTTGTCTTTGAAGTGCCAATTCTACTCCTTGCAACAATTTTGAATATAAATACAGAGGCAAAACTACTAACTAAATCTGTAGGTCCTTTTTATAAGCCATTGCAGGTCTTGCCTCTAAGTCTATGTTATAATTTTTATCTTTTTGATAGTAAGTGGTTACTATTTTTTGTTTTTAAAATTCAAAAAGGGTGTCAAATTTTTGAAAAATGAATGTGTGTGTTATGTGTGTTATAAACATATCAGTTAATCCTTCTTTTGTATTACAATACAAAAATAATGGTACAAAAGTAAAGCATTTCATTCATAGCTGAATGGATATGGACAAGTATTGTTTACTTTGAAGGCCTATACACATGTTCTAACCAAGGCTAACTATGGCACTAACTGAAAATTGCACAGGTTGTCTAAATCCTCTTTAATATTTTCATCAATTATGATATTTTACAGTTTTATTGTCAACATAACTGAACGTATGTTAGAACATATTCCTTAGAAAACTAAACCAAGTATGAATTATTGGTGACTTGAAAAGTGTCCCTATTCAACGCCTCTGTATATTGGACTTTCTGTGAGGTGGATATTATTTTTATTTTTAATGCAAAAGTCATAACGGACCCGTTGGTTCATATTTCAAAACATAAAATACCTTTTTATTATTTGATAATTAACCTTCTCTAATAATAAGTTAAAATCCTAATAATATAAAAACAAAAGTTGAGACCAAACACTTTCATTTTTGTTGTAGCTGATTGTAAAATTGTTTACATTTTTACAAAAGCTATTAATTTTCCACCATTCTTTTTGTATTCCTACTTCTGCATTTTAGCCCAGTCGGTATAGGTTACAACTACCAGTAATTTGCAATAGGGCAGATTTTTTTTTATAAGTACCTTAAAGTATGTAGATTAACATAAAAAAAAGTTTACCAGTCGATCGATTTCCCAAAGTCGAAAAAAAATCGATTATCATTTTTTTTTCGATTATCCTTAATATTTCGAGCTGGGATGAAGCTATAGAAAAATAAAAAATACCACCGTGTAGGGGAGGTATTTTTCAACAAAAAAGGTCATATGTATTTATTTCGTCCGAGCAATGGTTTGTCTGGAAAAAATTAGATAATGGTGGTATGTATTTTGCAGCAGGGGAAATCACTAAAAGGGGACATCTTATTCATGTATGAAGCGTTGGCTCATTCTAAATTGGCCGAATTTTAATATATCGAATTGAAACTTGACCTAGGATTTAAAATATATATTTTAAACATTTATGCTGAGTACCAGCTTGTTATCTTGAAAATTACCCGATCTAGGAGTCGATTTCGATAATCGATTTTAGGAGTACCGGACCCACCAATTCATTTTAAACAGCTCCAGTTTAGAAACTTTTTAAAATATCGACCTGAAAGTTTTTTTAAAAATTTTAAATATATAGATTCAAACAAGATCAAGGAGTATAAACCTTTTTTATTATTTACTTTTCAAAGCACAAGTAACTTAAAAAAGTATAATTTTAGACCGTTTTAGATTTTTCATCAAAACGCTTGAGTTAATCGGCTGCAGATCAGTCAATTTTTTTAATATAGTGTTTAAAATAAGTATAGCAAAAAACAATTGTGTTTTTATTTTTAACTTATGTACCAATTTTTAAATCGATATGTTA
This sequence comes from Philaenus spumarius, assembly GCA_018207615.1. Taxonomy (NCBI): domain Eukaryota; kingdom Metazoa; phylum Arthropoda; class Insecta; order Hemiptera; family Aphrophoridae; genus Philaenus; species Philaenus spumarius. Next base: position 35,934 of record JAGFPH010005432.1, on the reverse strand, counting down.
AAAAATGTCGAAAATGGAGTCGTTGAATCCAATGGTGTTATAGTTAAAACGAGATAGGTAAAACAGAAGACTATTTTCAAGCGCCTCGTTTTTAAAAATAGCATGACAAAAATCGTTCATACTTACTAAGAATATTTATACTGGTGTACTCAACTTATAAAACAAATTTGATGTTGATATTCCAAAAATTGACGAAACTGGAATAGCTTGAAATTAGTTCGTGGGTCCGGTACTCCTAAAATCGATAATCGAAATTTACTCCTGGATCGGGTAATTTTCAAGATAACAAGCTGAGACTCAGCATAAATGTTTAAAATATATATTTTAATTCCTATGTCAAGTTTCAATTCGATATATTAAAATTCGGCCAATTTAGAATGAGCCAAACCATCATATATGTATATGATGTCCCCTTTTAGTGATTTCCCCTGCTGCAAAATACATGCCTGCATTATCGAATTTTTTCCAGACAAACCATTGCTCGGACGAAATAAATACATGACTTTTTTTGTTGAAAAATACCTCCCCTACACGGTGATATTTTTTATTTTTCTCTATCTTCATCCCAGCTCGAAATATTAAGGATGATCGAAAAAAAATGATAATCGATTTTTCTTTTCGACTTTGGAAATCGATAGAATGGTAAACTTTTTTTATGTTAATCTACATACTTTAATGTACTTATAAAAAAAAATCAGCCCTATTGTAAATTACTGGAACTTTTGGTCTAAATTGACCCCTACGGACTGGCCTATTTATAGCATATTCACTAGTATTATGAAATATGCTTTCCTCAATAATACATTTTTTAAATCAATTATTTCTTCCTTTTGGGGTTTTTAATTATAATAAATTAGTTGGTTTCCATCACATTAGGAATGTTTATTAGTACTAAAATTATACGTGTAAGTTATTTTTAAGGAAACACAAATTTTTATATTTATGAGTTTAAAATTTTAATATACAATATGTCTAAAAACAATGTATACAGATTTTGGACTGACATATTTAACAAAAGAAAACATTTATATACATGTAAATTGTGTTGTTTTGAAGTTTAAACTTATAAATGTTCGAAATGGCCGCCGTTAACTGCAATACACCTACGACAATGGACTAGTACTGACTGGTAAACTAATTGTACTGTATCACTGTATCTAAAGCGATAAAGTCTAAAGCTGTTTCAGTGTCCTTGGTTTTCTTTGGTGTATATAGTGTCTTTTAAAACAACACAAAGTCCATGGCTGATAGTCTGGAGATCGCGATGCACTCTGAAGCACTTCCTCTTTGCCCTATCTATTAGTGAGGAAAGGTGTTGTCAATAAATCACCTCAGGTCACGACGATAGTGTGGGGAGCTCCAATCTTGTTGAAAGTAGCCTACACTTCTTCATCATCATAAAGGTTCTGTAAAGCAGGAATAGTCTTGATGTGTAAATAAGCTTCACCGGTGACTGTTCCTTCCCCGTGAAGATAGACCACACCATACTGTTAAGTATGGAAAATAATTGACTGGCTTCTATTCAGTTATGTGTGAATTTCCACTCAGTTATGCCTGTTAATTGTTTCTTTGAGTTTAAAGGTTGCTTCATCTGACCGAACAATTAAATCAACAAACCTTTCATTTGCTACACACATGTAATGAAACCATTCTTAAAACTGCTCTCGTCTGTTATTTGATGCACGCATAAGTCGTGGGATGTATGGTCTGAACTTATTAGCGTTTTTAAATTTCTTTGAATACTATCTTTTTCAATACCAGACTCACAAAAGCATTTTCTGAGAGATTGTTTGGAGGTTGTGTAAAAGTCTGCATTACCGCATCGACAGTTCTAGATTTTTCCGTCTAGACATTTCTCACTGTACCATGTGCCGCAAACTTTTCACGAATCCTTGCAATTGTTACTCTTGTCGGTGGTTGTGTTAAAGGTTCTATTTACCATCATCTTTGAACCCTTGAAAGTAACACTTTAAAACCCATTTATGTCGATTAAAAGACAACTGAAGTTCAGCCATGTTTATCACATAACTAAATGAGAGAAATAATAACAATGAATAATTACATAGTTAAAAAAACAGCTGTTTTGAATTATCAGGTGATGTAGGTTTTCAAACATCAAATGTTTCCTTTAATTAAAAGTAAAAATGTAACTTTATGTTAGTTCAAAATGTGTATACATTTTTTTGAGACATTGTTCAAGCGATGTTAGTTGCAAATTTTGTTCTAGTTATAAAATTTGATTTGGTAAAGTATTTATTAGTTTATTATATAAAAGATTTCCTTAAAAATATTATCTCAGTAATTACATGTAATTAAATTATATATATTGACTGCCTGTGTTACACTGCCTGAATTGTAAATATGTAAACATATTGTTTATTTTGTTTTATACTAAAAGATAGTTAGTGTATGTACAAAGGGACATTCAATAATTAATGAGGGAAGGGGTGTGAACTAAAACTATGAATAGAAATTCAATGACAATGAATTACGCCCTACTTTTTAACACAATCTCAACTAATATTTAGGCACTTATCCTATTGATTTGGAAGCTTTCTAATTCCCTAAAAAAATTCTTGATCTTTCTGATTGAGTCACTTATATACTGCTTTTCTGACCGCTTCATTGTCTTCGAACTTGGTGCTATATAAAAATTCTTTGAGTGAGTTAAATAAATGAAATTCAGATGATCTCTTGCATTTTATGGGCAGCATGTGGCGGACATTATCATACAGTATAATCACATATCTTGACAGAGCACTCTGGTGGTTTATCCTTATCACTTTGTGGTAAAGCATGTTACGATAGTACTCACTGATCTCTGCATGCTTTTTAAATGCAGTAATATCCCAAACTTACAGGATAGGTGGGACTGAGTAATAACTGTTGAATTCATGTAAGTCGGGGTACAACTTTGCATATAAATACATACAAACTATGTTTAGTTGGAATCGGAGACTAAAGAATGAAATTTAGAAGAAAAATGAGTAACAGAATCTTAGATAATACAGTACAACTAATTATATTACATATTATGAAAAAACATTAACCAAAGTTATTTTCACATAAAAGGCTTTGTGAAATCTAACAAAGTCGTCTGACAAAACAATGATTTTCTTATGAAACAAAATTTTCTCGTACCATGCTAATTTTTTAATCCTTGTTTTGTTTTGTATGAGAAATTCCCTCTTCATTGGAATCTGTTTTCCAAAATATGTAAATCTTTTTATGGGTTACCAAAATTTGTAGCTAGTGTTGACTCCGAGTGAAACATGTCCATCCATGTCGTAATCTAGTGTGGGCGGAGTGGGGGAGTGCTCAAGGACAAATTGAATTGGAAGATTAAAAATCGCATAACTCTGGATCCGCATAAGACGTGGTAGCGTAAGTCGGGGTAATACTGTAGTAAAAAAATTGGGCCTTGAGAGTCCTAAAAGATCGTTAACATCGCTGCCAGCTGACGCATGAGTTTTTAATTTTTTCTTTGCAGACGAATCTAGATGTTTCCATTCAAACTTTGTTGTTTGGATTCAGTTTCATAGTAATGATATCACGTTTCATTCACAGGTTTATTTCAACATGGTCTAGAAATTCATTACCTTCCGTTAAAAACCATTGTTTAAGTTCAGAACAAATGTGAACTCTGGTGACTTTATGAACTTGAGTCAGCTGTCTTGGGAACCACCTCCAATAAAATTTGCAATTATGAATTAGTTTGTAATGAACAATCAAATGCACGTTTTCTACACTAACATTACATAAATCAGCAACTGTCATAATTTTTACGTCTGTCACCCCGAATAGGGTAATTTCTGCAATTTTGCAGAGCAATGAATACGGATGATACTTGTTCTGCCACATTTAAAATCCAATTTATCCCCCAAGGTTTCATCTAATTAATATTCAGTAGTTTTCCAGCTATTTCAGTTTTTCTTTAATTAAAACAGCAAATATTGTTAATTATTGAACGTCTCTCGTAGTGTAAACCTTAATATTTCTAGATAATAAAATAGGTAGCAAACAAACGTTAAGTGCCAAATTAATTTACATGTATTTAGTCAAACTATTTTTCTTTAAATCTTTGTTGTTGTAGAATTTTTACTCTGGCTGGAACTTTAAACTTATAGAAACATCAGGTGTATGGTGAAATTTGCAATGCATTAAGAGCATGTACGCCATATCCTAAAAAATAATAGTTTTACACATTTAACAGTATTTTTACATATTATTCTGAAACTAACAACTTACTGACCCTACAAAAGCAAACCAGAAATGTTACTGATAAACATTATAAATATTAAGAGGGAAAGAAAACTTGCAAAATGAAGGTTCATGATAGTTAATTTTAACCATTTAGATAGGTTTTGATTGATCTAAAGAAACTACTTCACTGATCCAAAAACAAATATAATTCCTGCAACATTGCCAAATTTCATTGAAAACAATATTTGCAGAATACTGTTTCATGCTCATTAAAAGGATGTTAGTAGTACACGTGTATAAATCAAATGGAATAATATTACCAGGGTTGATTTAATATAAGTTATTTTTATGAACTGTTTTAATATATTTTTGACAAGTTTGCACAAATTTTATATATTTTGTTTGAATATATTTGTGACAAGTTAACATAACGAAAAACAAATTCCTATACGTTACTGGAAGGAGACGTAAACAAAGCGATATTAGTTCAGGGATATTATTCAGTTATATATTTAACATTATATATTTTGCAGTTTGAAATGAATCAATTAAGGGTCGGCTCTAGCTGTCGGCCATATTGGCTAACACTCCATAAGACCAATGTTAAATTAAAATCCAAATTTTTCCTTTATTTTTAATCGGATGATTATGAACGGTATGTCATTTTAAAGGTATGGCCAATATGCATGCAAACGGCTTTTCCAAAACTAAGAAAAACATTTTGTTTAATATTTATTAACAATTTAAAACATTGATTTTTAATATTTTTGTATGTTGTCACTATTAATTATAGCGAAAAACTACCAAGCCATTCGCATGAATAATTTCGTCCCCAAGAGTTTGGTATTTTTAAAAATGCTATTTGAACAATTATTGCGGGTTTTAAATGGATTTAGGCTGAGCACTGTCCGTGTAACCTACCGCCGCTATAGGATGATTTAAATATTTGTTTACGTTGTAACTATTAATTATAGCGAAAAATTACCAATCCATTCGGATGAAGAATTTTGTCCCCAAGAGTTTGGTATTTAAAAAAAACGCTATTTGAACAATTGCGGGTTTTTAATGGATTTAGGATGAGCAATGTCCGCGTAACCTACCGCCGCTACGCAGGAGTCGCAGGTTGTTTTCTGTTTTACTCGAGCCGACCCTTAATTTAAATGAATATACATTTTTAAAGTTATAGACTTGCTAACGCTGTTACATCGATTTAGTCAATAGCTTAAAATTAACTACTGAACATTTAACATTGAATATCAAAAAGCCTCTATTGAAGTTTTGTTTCTCTCCATATTAATTTTATATTTGTCAGTAACAATTGTGATTTGCTTTTTTTTAAATCTTCGGAGTTTATAGTTTCAGAACATAAATACAGAAAAATATTCCTTTTTTTGGCTGGTAACATGGTCACTAGTAAATTTATTTTTACCATTCCTGATGTTTCTCTAAAACAGCTCTAGCGAGTGTACTTTTGTCTGCAAGATAGATGGTTTCTAAGGCTGAAATTCGGACCATTAATCCATACTCCTGCCTTTATTTTCATTCTGGGCCTATCCTTCATCCCTTCGTTTTGTCCAATACTCTTATGGCTGTTTGTGTTACTTCTTGTTCTCGCAGGCTAAAAAGCATTCTTAGCATTGGGTTGTCTGTTCCAGTGGCGGCGCGTCCATTAGGGCAGGTGGGGCTGAGCCCCACCAATAATTCAGAAAAAGAAAATATTAGTTCATTAAAATAAACATTGAATTAATATGAAAACAGCACGTGAATATGTAAAGCAAAAGCATGTTTGCGCGGCGACTGATAGTAGAAACCAGGATGCCGGGGCTGATTTCAAACTAGCCCTGGCGATACAGCATGTAGCTTAGCGTCAAGGATGGTTGACGTCACGCAGACAGTTCCCCCTCTCTGCCGGCTCCCATATGTTCAATGTAAGTGTGTCTCGGGCTTAGCCCCGAGCAGTCTACATGCAGTGACTAAGCGTGTTGTACGTTACATTCTTCCTTGGTGACATTCGCATGTGTTTGTGTACAAGTGCAGTGGACTATTATCAGCATGATTTTATAAATAGAAGATTGGCTGTACCTTGTACGCATAGGATTATATTTTAAAAGTTTTTGTAATTAATGTTTTTGTAATTAAAATTAATTTTTATTTAGTTACGTATTTTGTTACCTACTCCTACTGTTATGTTTCAAAACTATAATATTTACTGTGAAAACTTGGGCCAAGGTCACAACTAGCCCACCCAGTTAAAATGACTGCGCGCCGCCACTGGTCTGTTCCCAAAGCCCGAAAGCCTTTGTCTGTATAGAAAGCTATTATGTAAAAGATACTGTATATATTCTAAGCGATTGTGCCTAAACAAAATTTTTGTGATAAACCGTTGTTAGATTTATATATACTATGTAAATATTGTATTTAACATGTTATGTATGAGGTTTAGAACTAGTATTAAAAAATCAAACTAACTCATTGTATTTCTTACCTAACCAGTCCAAACTAACACA
>JAGFPH010005432.1:12868-25454 GCA_018207615.1 Philaenus spumarius | reverse complement strand
GGGGGGCAAAATCTAAAATTTTACAACAATGTTGACCGGATTTCTCAACTTACCGTGGGGACTGGGTTACACCCCAGTAAAAAGGAGGTTCTCCCACTGAAATTGTTTTGAATATAATATACCTCTCTAAATAACATTTATAAATTATTTTTAGTATAATAATAACCTTTACAAAAACTGTAATTTCGTACAAAACTTTTGTTTATCACATTTCTGAATTTATAAAAAAGAAATAATGAAACCCCATTTTTACTTTCTCCACCCTATACGTAGTATATGGAGAAAGTATTTTTTTTGTAAAAATGTTCGAATTTGAATTTTCAGTTGAATTATCTGTTTTGGTGCTCCCAGAACCCCAAAAAATGGTTTAGTGCAATTATCTGTGTTGGTGCTCCCTGAACCCAAAAATATTTTTAGTGGAATTTTTTGTTTTGGTGCTCCCTGAACCCAAAAAAGTGTTTTTAGAGTGGTGTCTGTCTGTCAGTCTGTCAGTATGTATACACGACCAGAGAGGACACTATTGGTCCGATTTTCATGAAATTTGGTATGTAGGTACTAAACCCTAATATCTCCAGGCGCGATTTTTTCATTTTTTGGAATTTTGAATTTTTAAGGGTAATTTACCCCTAAAAACCCATAAAAAACAACAAAAATGCAAATTTCTCAAAAACGGCTCTAACGATTTTTATCAAATTTTCAGTATTTATAGTGCTTAAGATGCCAAACAAAATGACACCACCCGCTTTTATCAAAACTTCGGCGTTTTATAATTATGGGGAAATGTTTAAAAATAAACAAGTTTATGTTGTCAATCTAGCATCGCGGCGGCGGCCGCACGGGGTAGCACCATGGTAGCGAATACGGCCAGTAATTCAAAGGTCGCGCGATCGAATCCCGCCTGGGACAATAACTTTTTTATACGATTGACGTAGGTAGAATATTATTTTTTTGTTTTGTTCTAAAAAGTAGTAAATAAAATGATTAAAAACAATATTATTTTGACTACAGTAAATTGGGAGAAAGTTTGTGGCAGTTAACTGATACCGTTTATTTTTAAATAGTATTTTTATAAATGATGTAGCCCATTTCTGATGCGTATCTAATTAATTTGCCGGTGATTTTTCATGGGGCTTATTAGTACTTAAATATGATGGTAATCTAGATTTCTAACTTCCTCTACAATGTCCAAAGTATAGGTCTACAATCATTCGCAATGATATACAGGATATAATAGATCGTCCATTTCAGATGTATTGTGGGCAAACTGTTTGAGCTAGATATACAAACAAAATGTAACTCTAATTTATATGCAAACAACCTTGAGAAAATATTTTGGTATCTTAAAAATATATTTTATTGGTTGGTATTCTGTTTCTTAACATTTTCAAATGAAAACTTAGGCCACGTGTTGTTCTAAAGATCTTACAACAACAAAGATATTGTCAAAAAGTTTTTATTTAATACCTATGTTGATTACAAAATGGCGGCCCAAAATATCTGGAAATTTAAGTGTTACATAATTTAACATCACAACTATATAGGCTATAACAATAGTCGGAATGGCGTTAAACATAATAAGTATACCATTCACTTTGGAAAGACTCCAATCAACTCCTATAAAAGTAAGTAAACGTGCGTACATCTGTATATGTTATATTCATTAACATATAACAGCTGATTTCATCCATCAGCTGTTTTACTTCAACAACTATGTGAACCATTTAAGGTTATCTTAACAGCTTTTACTTTAAATTTGTGTGTTGTTATTATAGGAATAACAAATACAGATCAGTGATTTTTATTATAGGAATAACAAATACAGTTCAATGATTGGTATTATAGGAATAACAAATACAGTACAATGATTGTTATTATAGGAATAACAAATACAGTACAATTATTGTTATTATAGGAATAACAAATACAGTTCAATGATTGTTATTATAGGAATAACAAATACAGTACAATGATTGTTATTATAGGAATAACCAATACAGTTCGATGATTGTTATTATTATCAACCTAGAACTATTCAATTGAGGTTCTGGTAATTAACAAATACAGACCTAAATATGATTACAATTTGAGTAAATTTTAAACTGCACATAATATATAGTTTTGCCTAAACGACTGTATTTGATATACTTGGGGTTAAAATCATTGTGTTAAGTAGGTCTATGATTAAAATGTAGGCTACGATTTTTAGCTTTGTTTTCCAAAATTTATTTCAGGTCTTTAAGTAAAATGTTTTACTTTTTCTGTCATGTGTTATGACAGAAGTTCCTGATGCAGAAGTTTTATTACACTTTTAAGACCAATAAAAAAATATAGTTTTTCTGATGTGTATAAAATTAATCTACCCTTAGTTTTTCATAGGGGCTTCCTAGTATTAATATAAGAGTCAGCTTACATACAGGTTTTGCATGATATGTCACATTGAATGTCTATTTAAAAATATAAATAGTTTATTTTTAAAAGAAAAATTAATAAGTGACTGATTCCATTTTGAAGGGATGCATGTAGGTCATCATATCTACTTGCAATATTATGATGTCAGATAATAATGTATTTAATATGTTTAATAGAGAATAGTTTATTTTTCCTCATTGTGTTCAAATCAAGCGACTCGTTCCCACTCCAAACTTATGCCCATTTGTGCAGTTTTTGTTCCTTAGTTGTGTGTATTCAATCAATTGTAATTTATATTTTATGTAAGGACAAAAATTAAATCAAAATATTTATTTTTTGAATTTGCCTTATACTAGCCTAAATCCTAGTTTTTTTTTTAATATGGCAGAATATGTTCTTTTGAAGCATCAAATTTGTAGAAAAAATTCTCAAGGTTGTTGATATTGAAGTCAGTGAGGGTCGCAATTTGTTTCATATGTCTAGCTGAAACCGTTTACAATACATCTGAGACGGTGTGATCTCTTGCACCCTGAATACTAGGCCAATTAGTCTCCCAGAAGCCATCATTAAACATTTTATATTCTAACTTTGTATTGTAAGCTACCACCTATAACGCACCAATTCAGAACCAGGCCTTGAATATTTTTTGAATTTCGTACAATGTGCGCATGTTTCATTTGTAAAAATAATTATATTTAAACTAAAAAAGGGTTGTCTGATAAATTCAAAAACATTTACAGTAATTATACATTTTATCTAAATATTTTTAATAAACTAAAAAAGCCTTATTTGGGTTATGTTTCACCAGAACCCATTGATGGAAAATATCAACTTTCTACTGTGCACAAAGAGAACGTAAGTTTAAAACCAAACACCATTAGAAATCTCACAAGTTATTTCCGAATGAGTTCATCGGAAAGGGAAAGTGATGGAAGATGCACTGTGCACGATGAAGACTTTACAGAAAAACGACGTTTGCTGGCATCGAAGGATTCCTTACTTCTCGCAACAGAACGGATGTGTTCATTTAGAACATCGTCAGGAACCACTCAAACTAATTTTGAACCACGAAAAGGGAGAATTTCTTTTGGAAGTAAGAATCTTAGTGTCAGAAGTTCAAATTCTGTCAATCAGAATAAAAACGACCCCAAGAAAAAGTAGGTAATTTCGTTGTAGGTAAATTTATTTTGTAATAATCAACTAGACTGAGAATACAATTATATTTTATGAAATTTTTCGAAATGGAAATAAATGGAATCTTCATGCAGTATATTTTTAGACTATTTGTATTTTACAAAGTGAATGTAGAACTAAATTTGTTATTATTATGCATGATAATTAAGAGCTTAAAGTAACTTATCTTTTATCGCTTGAAGTTACCGCACACTTAAATTACATAATAAAATTTTCCTACAACTGTAACAGAGTGTGGTAATTTCTCGAGCGACAAAGATACTTTATTTATTCTATAACTTCAATTAGTTTTATTTATTGACAGTTACTAATAAATTAATGTAACATCACAAACAATTCTTTAATTTACTTTGGCTTTTTTAACAAAATACTCATTTTGTACTCCTTTTTCATTGCACCACTTTTTAAACTCTTCATACTTCTTTTCATTTGGCAACAAGTCTTGTGTTATGTAATAATTTGCTAATAAGTGGAGGTGTATTTGAAAACTCTGCAACGAGTTACCGTAACTCCTGTTGCCTAAAGCTAGACTAGTTGCGCGCATGCGCGTCCGAACCGACCTTGTGGTTTGACCTACAATCAGAAACCAGTGTAGTGCTAGCCGGCGACCAACAAACTAGACGAGAGCTGCAGGTCCAACGTCCGTCGGTGACAAGTTCTACACTCACTGTAATCCGTTGTCAATATGCCATAAGCAATCCTATTAAATTATATTATAATCGGTAATCGCGTAAGTTGATATTATAACAAATCGCGCACTCGTAATGAATAATAAGCGGTAATAATTTCGTTTCGGTTGGAACCCTATCGTGTACCAATGGTGACTAGTGATTTAGATTAGGCTAAATTGTAATAGTTAAGATTTATATAAATTAATTAAGTGCTTGTTAAAAGCTGGCAGAATCGGATTTGCAGGGTACGGCTTAAGGCAATCGGTTCAATTAGGGTTGATGAACAATTAATTGCTCTGGGTATCTGGGTATCGTCCATTTTGCATCGACAGTTCCAGTCACGACTTCCATTAATTTACCAAGTCGGTGCAAAAACACGCTGACTAGGGATTCCCAAATAAGATCAAAGGGATAACTGGTACAACTCCAAATCATCAATAATTGATTAAATCATTTCCTCTTCTTTCACTCTTTGGTACTGGGTGGCGCAGATGGATCGGGTGGTTTTAAAATACTTGTCAAATTGTCAATTTTAAAGGTATTGGATTGAAATAAAGTGCAAAACGAGTAGTTACAATGGAAGTTTATTAACAAAAAATTAGTAAAGTTAGTTTTTAAAAATTACATCCATCAAATGCCCACCTTCTCGAGCGACGCATTCTTGGAGTCGGTCCTTAATGTTCCGCATTGGCCACTCAAGCACATCACCAGGAACTGATGTGATTTCGTTGTGAATTGCTGCCTTCAACTCCTGAATGGTCCGGGGTTTGTTCATGTAAACCCTTGCTTTTAAATAGCCCCATTAGAAAAAGTCACATACCGTAAGGTCCGGTGAGCGAGGGGGCCAATGGAAATCTCCACTACGGGAAATCAAACGGCCAGGGAACGGGTACAGCTTGCATTGATATCCTAGCGGTATGTGCAGTTGCCCCGTCTTGTTGGAACCACATATTGTCCATGTCATAATTGTTCTCTTCAAGTTGTGGGAGAAGAAATTCTTCAATCATGTTCACATAACGCTGCGAATTAACAGTAACCGCCTGCTCCCTTTCGTTTTCAAAAAAGTAAGGCCCAATTATCTCTACCTTAGAAACCCCACACCAAACCGTCACTTTGTCACTATGGAGAGGCCGTTGGTGTAGGTCTCTTGGGTTAGTGTCGGCCCAGTAACGGCAATTTTGCTTGTTGACATAGCCGTTAATGTGAAAGTGAGCCTTGTCAGACATCATGATAATTAGGTTTTCATCTTCCAATAACTCCAACATCCGTTGGCTAAACTGAAGGCTTTGAAGATGGTCTGTTGGGAGAATCTTTTGGACCACCATGATTTTATAGGGGTGGAATTTCAGTTCTTTGTTAAGAATCCTTTGAAGGCTCCGACGTGACATTCCAAGAGCTTGAGAACGACGTCTCGTTGATCGACGTGGGCTCGTAATGACATCGCGTCTCACACGCTCCACGTTCTCAGGCGTTCTTATTGTTCGAGGCGTCAATTTTGGAGCACATGAACCAGTAGTGCGGAAATTATGCACCCAACTCAACATCATATCTCGCTTAGGAACACTACCGCGAGGTGGGATGTTGAAACGCCGGCGAAAGGCACGCGTCACAGCAACAGTTGACTCGTTATTGCGTATAAACTCTTCCACTGCGAAAACGGACCACGTAGCCATCGCGACTGACTGCCAGTCTGCAACTGAAACTTCCCGTCCCCCCCACCACAGGACGAAGACCGCCGAACACCTGGCTCCCCCCCCTCCAGACGTACAGTCCACTTCAAAATCACCCGATCCATCTGCGCCACCTGTTATAAGCAATTCAATTAATCAATTTATTTTTCTTAGCATCCAGGTCGTTAATTGTAGCCTATATAATAAAATACAGTAACTCTTATTATCCGTAGGTGGCCTCATATTTCCTTTCTTGATGCGTTTCAGGATGTCTATCCCATCATCAGAATATCCCTCCTTGATTAGAGGTTGTCAAAACATTAACATTAAGGTCAAAAAAACTTCAACTCATAAAACTCAACACATTTTAAGAACACAGTTATTAGTATGTTATGGTTACCATATGTTGACGGATGTTTGAAATTTGTACACTGTAGAATATAGATGCTTGACTGGCTGCGAATATTAAATTCATTATTTGAGTCAAAGTCCGGTAGCCGTAATGGTCTCCAATCTCTAATCAACGATGATGGGACGGACATTCCGAAACGCGTGAAAAGAAATAAGAGGTCACCGTTGGATAATAAAAGGTACAGTAAGTTACTATATTATATTCAATTACTCGCTTTCTTATTGAGGTTAGTCCTACGAGATTCAGTCATCCTATGACACAATTTGTAGTTTAGTCAATTAACTGTAGTAAATTTATTTACTTTTAAATGTTTAGTTACAACCTGCTTTCCTTTACGCTCTATAGTGTGTTAAAGTATTTCACTTTACGCGGAAGAGCAAAAACATTAACATTATGATCTAGTAAGTAAGACTTTACACGCGGTTGTAGGGACCCTATCTATTATCAGAATAGTGTGTTTCATTGTGATATTTGTTAATAACGAAAATAATAATGTAGAAACAACAGTCCAAAACTTAGTGATTTGTAGACTTGTATTAGTCTTATTAAGCCACAAAAATCCAGTTATGGAAACATTCAAAATAAAATTAATTTTTGTAAAGAGTGTCAATGGTTTTTTTAGCAATAACGTGTTTAGTTTTTTATTGGTGCTACAGCTATTTCGCCTCAACAGAAGGGATCATCAGGCATAGTACAATACATATATTTTTTAATTTTACACTAACAGATTAAAAAGAAATAAAATTATTCTTTAAAATACAATCTAAATATAAATAAAATAAATACTGTATTGAGCTTGGCTTGTGAGAAGATACACTTGCTAGAATAAAAGTTGAACATAGAACATTTTCAACACATGTACATTATTGCAATAGACTTCATCACATACAGCCATTGAATCCTAAAACTTACATGACAGATGACCTAGGTTTACTCAATATTAATTTTACAATTCAAGTATATATTTAAGTTATAGAATGAATGGATGCTATTTTAGCCAACCATAAAATGCATGATACTAATCATTTTACGAGCTTTGAAAGGTGGTAGGCAGTTGTTGAAAAGTTTGATCCTAAAACAAAATTAAAGTTTGTTGATTTATTTAATCTTTGTCTTGATTGTTCAAGCATATAACCAAAATCTGGTATTATAATTAATTATAAATTAGGCCTCTAATTGGATAAATATTCTGCAAAAACTTGGCAAAATGTCACTTATTTAGTCAATAGCCTTTATCGGACATTTAAATCCTCGGTAAAAGACTGTAAACCTAACACATTTTATGTATATCAAGAAAAATAAATGACTTTTCTTAAAAACAATTAAACACAAGCAAGCTTATCACGAGAACACAATGCCCAACACAGACTCTTATTAGTGAATTATACTAACAACACTCAAACGTAACAAAACTAAACATAATCACAATGTCAACGTCAAAGCGACCAGGCACTTTTTAGTTTTTGACAGTTCGCGAGAGGTAGCATGTACCGGGCAACCTGCTAAATTGTCGTGCGGCCGGTGTTCAGGTACCTACGTTTAACTATTTTATTCTTTTTGGGTGCCTATCGACCTTGTATTTGTGAAGGCGTTTGTCAGTGTACAGCCATTGTTTGTATGTATTCCGTGTTGTGCTCTCATTTGGGATATTTATTTTTTAATTAATTAACCGTGAAATTAAATGAGTTATTCGATAAGTAGTAATCACTAAATGTGGCCCAAATTATAGAATGTTTGGTCTTATTTTGATTACAATAATCTCATCAGTGTGTTATAAACTTTTTCATGCCGAAAAAGTTAATGATATAAAAGTTTAGGCATTGCTGGTTTTTAAACTTTTCATCCGCCTCGACTCTGAATCATCGGTATCTTAATAGTAGTCGTTCGCAAAGCTCGCACGAACATCAACAACCAAAGATGTTCCGCGAGCCTGACAAAAAGGCTCCTAAGTTGTCCCATTCCGATTCCAAGCTGAGGGACAATGTGGCAGACTTTAGAGTCCCAAAGTCACTGTAGGTGGCTCGTATAGCCGCAACGCACTGTAGTGTGGGGATATCTTGATGTTGTTCGATTGGCGATTGGGGGACGTAAAATTCTGAACCGAGTGTTGAATAAGTGTGTTGAGGGAGTGGATGGTCCAGTGTAAAGTTAAAACAAAATGTAAAAAAAATAATAAAAAGTATTCCGTCACCAGTTAACCCCTGACAATAGCTTCAACAGCTTTAATGGTATCCAGCCCAGGAAGGCATACAAATTGTTCTCCGCACAAGAGTTTACCTCGAATGGAAAACCCACATAACTGTTCCTTACTTAATACAGTGCCCATAGGCTTTAATTAAAATTGGAACTAAGAGGATATTGGTCTATAGCTTGTGGGACATAATTTATTCCGCTTTTGTGAAGATTGGTACAGTTTTTATAATTTTTAATGCTTTTGGAAAAGCACCGGCTTCTAATGCCACATTAAAAAGAAAGGCCACTGGTTCTACAACAAAATGGTCACTGAACTATTTTGCTCAATAGACCGTAAAAGTCCTCACTTTGTGAAGTACTTAGTTGTGAAACATCTGTTACACTAATACTCTTCCACTCAAAAGCGACTCCTTTTGTATTGTAAATTGAGGTTAAGTTATCCAGTAAATTCATAGCAGGACTGTAATTATCTGATACAAACCTATTCTTTGACTGCACTGCTGCATTAATAAAGTACTCATTAAAGAAGACATTGAAATCATTAACTTTCTCATGGATTTTAGAACTAACATTAGTTTCAGATTTTACAATATTCCACACAGCTTTACATTTATTTTGGGCTTTGTCAATATAGTTTTCGTTAGCAAAAATATTTTCTTCCTTTATGTTTTTTTTTTTGTAACTTTTTAGTTGCAATGTACGTACTTTTGTCCTTCATTTCACTTGCTGTACCTATATTCTTTTTGGACCTGTCATAATACTACTTGTCGTCTCTAAATTGATTTATTTGAGGAGTGAATCGTTTTAACTTTGATCTTTTAACAATCAACTTTAACTTCCTCAATTCTACAGTATTTGTTAAATTATGAACCTGTCTATATAGAAATAAAATAATCAAAAGCATCATCAAATGCTACAAAATAGAATTAGTTTAGACCAGTCAATTTGAGCTAAATCATTTTTTAAACTATGAATAGAGGTAGGGGTTAGCTTTCTTAACTTTTTATACAAGGGCTATCCATAAAGTAGATTATGTTTTGGAATTAAAAATAAACAAAGTATTGGAAATTGTTTTTATTATATACAGATGAAAGCCACACTTAAATACTACTTTTCTACATAGTCACCATTCAAATTAGGGCACTTATCGTAGCGATGGACGAGCTTGGAAATTCCTTCGTCGTAGAATTCGGTCGCCTGCGCTTTCAACCACTTGGTTACCTCTTCTTGCAGCTGTGCGTCGTCATCAAAACGCTGCATAGCCAGCCACTTCTTCATTGCTGGGAATAAGTGGAAGTCGCTCGGTGCCAGGTCGGGACTGTACGGCGGATCAGGAAACAACTCCCACTTAAAGGATCCAAGAACTTGGCGAGTGGCATTTGCCGTGTGGGGCCGGACGTTGTCGTGAATCAGCAAGATCTTTGAGCTCAACTTTCCCCTGCGCTTGTTTTGTATTGCTCTTCTGAGGTTTTGCAGAGTTTGGCAATACCTTTGAGAGTTTATTGTAGTGCCTCTTTCCAGGAAGTCCACAAAAATTACACCTTTCCTGTCCCAAAAAACAGTCGCCATCACCTTCCTTGCCGACGTCGTTTGGATGTATTTCTTGGGTTTTTCTTGAGAATTCGTATGGCCCCACTGCATTGACTGCAATTTCTTCTCGCAGTTCACATGTTTAACCCATGTTTCGTCACCAGTAACGATGCGATCGAATAATGAGTCGCCATCTTTATCGTAAGCGTCCAAAAACGTTAGCGCTGCAGTCATTCGCTGATTTTTGTGGATCTCAATCAAGATTTTTGGTATCCATCTTGCACAAAACTTGTGGTAACCAAGCTTTTCGGTGATGATTTCGTGCAACAAACTTCGCGAAATTTGTGGAAAACTCATAGAGAGTTCCGTTATTGTGAATCTTCGGTTTTCACGGACTTCGGCATCGACAAGTTCGGCAGTCACTATGCTGGGTCTTCCACTTTGCTCTTCGTCGTGAACATTAGTTCGGCCATTTTTAAACTTTATGACCCACTGACGCACTCCACCTTCAGTGATAATATTGTCCCCATACACTTCACAAAGCTGCCGATAGATTTCTATCGGTTTACAGTTTTTTGCAGTCAGAAACCTTATTACTGCACGCACCTCACAGTTCGCGGCATTTTCAATTAAGGCAGACATTTCAAACTGTCACAGTAACTCGACAAAGTACAGCACGAACCTCTCACTAGCACGGCTAGATGCCGACTGAGCGGTATAACGCACTGACACTAAGATGGCCGCGCTAGCCCCGCCCCTTGCGGGCACAGACGAACGTAATCTACTTTCTGGATAGCCCTCGTATGTAATATATCCACTATTGTTTTTTGTATTGTAATCCACATTTTCTTTACTAACATTAGTTACTATATTGTTTAAGCAAGAATCACCCCTGGTGTTTTCTTCATTCATCCAGTATAAATTATGAGAACGTAATAAATCCTTTAAAGACTCAGTACTAGGACATCTATTAAAATGCACATTAAGGTCTGATGAAATTACCAATTAATAATGTTTATGTTTGCTAATAACAAATTTCTCACCTAACTTAAATCAGATCGGAGTTCAGTAAACAGTTCTGACAATTAAATTAATGTGAGACAAAACTAAAGCAGTGGATTCAAAAACATAAGTCATACACATTTTAGTGATATCAATTATTGTGAATTTCACTCCTTACTTTGTCAAAATACAACAACCACCCCTTATTAATTCTTTCCTAAATTAATAAATTTCTCTACAGTATATATTGGCTATAACATCGCCTTTAGGACATTACAAGGAAGACTCTTGCGGGCAGAGCCAGTGTAACATGCACCCTCTACCATGACTGTCTGACAGGATCAAAACTTTCTTTCTTCCGATAGCTGCACCTGGCTTGGATGGCACTCGTATCATGTATTTTCTTAAAAATGAAAATGTTCATATTTCACACTTGGCCCTTCTTAGCGAATTTCCATAGGAAAAATGAGCTATTGCAGTGGCCCTTATGGTAAGACCCAAGTCGGGAGTAGCAAATGAGCACCGATCATGGTCCCTAGAACACGTTTTTGGGTGTCATTAAAATTCATATATATATATGTATATATATATATACCATATGTATGTATGTGATCGCACTCTAGCGGCCGCATTTTAAGTCCGATTTGGTTCAAATTTGGTACACATGTTGGTTGTCTACGTCGCTCGGACGAGTTCGTTAGCCAAAAAAATCCAACAACCGGAAACACGTTATTTGACCGGAAGTAACTATTTTTTGACATTTTTACTACGAGAATGAAAATGTTTTAGAGTGTTTTCTAAAAATATAAATCTAGGATGTTATTCTGCACATTTTATTTTTTTACGCGACCTTATAGCTCGTTTGGTTCCCCCAAAATCGATCAAAACGTAAAATACCATAAAAGTACCCAGTTCAAAGCCATGTGGTGGATTTTACCGTGGGGTTGGCGTGCGAAGCATGCAATGCATTGTGTATTGAAGATACTCCCAATACGGGGGTTCGTGTGCGAAGCACGCAATGCTTTCTGTGTATAAAGAAACACCCAATTTTCGGAATGGCGTGCGAAGCACGCAATGCTTTGAATGTTGAAGACACTCCCAATATGCGGATTGGCGTGCGAAGCATTTTGCAGCTATTCAGCACCGTCGTGAGTAGACTTATTTCCCAAATTGTTTGTTGAAGCCCTAAAACATAAGCCTATAAATTTAATTTTGGAAATTTGCTCAACTCACGTCATCGGTCCAGCTGCGTGGTCGAATTATTTGACTTATTCTGGCCTTCATTTCATTGGCCTGAAAAACCATGACGTATTCAGTTTTGTTTTTTCTTTTCCTTGTTTTTATTTAATAAACCGTTGATCTTTTATGCCCATTGGCTATTTGCAATGTGCTTTATTGTGCTTAATTCTTCTTTGAAATCATTCTTTCCTCGCGGTGTTGTTACGAGGTTTTGTATAGAACTGTTGCTGGCGCCCATTTTTCGTTCTGACCTAGGTCATTCAACA
>JAGFPH010005431.1:76934-92718 GCA_018207615.1 Philaenus spumarius | reverse complement strand
CGTCTAATAGAAGGAGGCCGGAGATCTTGATGTCTTCTTTCTTGAGGTGTCGGAAGTTTCTTCGTCGTCTAATAGAAGGACAAATTCTTGCCTTGAACGATAAGTGCTCAAATCGTTTTCCTTGGTTAGTTTTCCTTGTTCTGAATAGTTTTCAGCTTCTAGTTTTGAAGTGTTCTGCACGTTGAATAAATTGCGAATGTTTTAAAATTACTGTAGTTCTATTTCCAAGGCAACGTTTTTTATCTAATTTAATTGTTGATACATTACAAAAATAATAATTACAAGATTAAGATTATTTTCGCAAATTCTTATCCAATCGTATTTAGTCCACATCTACGGCAAGGATTCAAGATTTGGGTTCTTAATAATTCGATTTTGGGAAAATAAGAAACGACCTAGTTCTATAGTTTAGTCTTGTTTAGACGCTGAATTGTTTCAACTGTTTATATACAGCGGTATTTTAGAGGACGGTGGATTTAAGCTTGTCATTTTGAATAAGATTACATCTTGGCTGTGTTTGTTTATCAACGTTATTATTTTTTAATTATTACTTGGAAGCAGGCAAATATATTATTATTTTGCAAACTTTAAAACTTGTAAAAAGTGAGCACCTCTGTAATGTTAAAGTATGTTTTTTTTAGAATCTATATCAGATGGCTTATTTCTGTTTTTTCCTTCGATAAAACTACCTAATTTATCAACATAAAACCGCTAAGATTAAGTTTTCGTTCAAAAATAATTGATGATTATTTTAAATGAAACATTCTTTCTAAATTCCATATACATTTATATTAGTAGCCTTTAAATTTGATTAATATTGTTCCACTAATAACCCCCCGTGAAAAATCATAGGCAGATTAATTAGATACACAAGAGAAACACATCTTATAAAAAAAAATACTAT
This sequence comes from Philaenus spumarius, assembly GCA_018207615.1. Taxonomy (NCBI): domain Eukaryota; kingdom Metazoa; phylum Arthropoda; class Insecta; order Hemiptera; family Aphrophoridae; genus Philaenus; species Philaenus spumarius. The sequence continues at coordinate 91,814 of JAGFPH010005431.1, read as the reverse complement.
TGAAAACAACAGACTTTATCTAAGTCTACCTAATGTTGACGGGGATTTTTAACTCGGTAAATGTGTAGCTTACAATTATAAGGATTATAAAACTTTTGGCCTATTTGTTAAAATTGTTTATTTATATTCGTTATTATATATTTAAAAAGAGATAAAAATATTATCTTTTAATTACTTTATTTCATATTGATAGATCAAATGATTTAGATGTTAATGTTTTAGTGAAGAAATAATTAATAGTCAAATATCTTATACGAAGTTGTAGGGATGTTTCCGAAGTTAAACGAATAGTTATCTTTTCTTTAAATTTGTATAAAAGAATATATTGATGATAAAAGTTTGTATTTATATACAGTTTATAACCTTAAAGCACATCTTACGTCGTAATATAGCCTACATTAGTTCTATAACTCAAATTAAAAAAAAAACTTCACAAGAAATTATAATGATTGAAGTTGTAAACATAACCCCAAAGTATAATCTACACTAGGTTTCGTTTAAGAATTACAGAAGATGGGTAAAATCAGCTGTTATATTATATATAATTATATGATTTTTTTAATTTTTTAATTTTTTTTCAGGCTTTAAATCAGTCTATACTTAACGAAATATTTTATTATTAACCTAATAGCTGTTCAAAAAATCAATAAAAATAAAAATACTCAACTATATTCCTTAAAGATCGCAAAAATTTATTAAATAATCTAATTTATTAAAAAAACAACCTACGACATATGTGGGGATATTACACTGCAGAGGACACTACTTTCTTGCATCCTCAAATACCTTATATTATAGAATTTTTTTTAAAACTAATTTACCAACCTTCAAATGGTCCTGTTAATTTCCCCTCTACTGCTGCTGGGTCTGACTAGTTCCGACACAACTCTGTCATTGTCGAAGACGAATATTTAAAACGATGAACACATTACACAAAACACTACACAACACATAAAGTACAAGCACGTAATATTCACCATTAAATGGTCGTTAAATGATTAAAATGGAACATAATATTCCACACAAGTACTTGCGGGTGGTGTCGAACGCGTTTTTTTTAGTAACTTTGACCCCCCAAACTTCCCCTAAAATATCGAAGTTTTTGAAAATCTTTCTTAGCGGGCACTTATGGCCCTAGGGGAAGCTACCTACCAAATTTCATTCCAAATGGTTTTGGAGAAATTGTGATTTAGTAACTTTCACCCCCCCCCCAAACCCCTCCTAAGATTTCAAAGCTACATACCAAATTTCATCCAATGTTATTATTTTAATAATTTATGATGATAAAAGTAGTGTTATGTTTTACGTTTCTTTCCTGTAATATTGGCATAATTTTGTATTTCTTAACAGTTAACATTTTTAACAAATAAAAATTTTTACATAGGGTCTTAATTTTGTATTTTAATAAAGTTAATTTTTAACTACTACATTTTTATACAGCTAAATCACCCACCAAGAATGGAATAATATACTAGTTGCAGCAACGAAATTAGGATCATAGTGCTGTGACCATGATCAGTCTTCTCCTTTGTCATTTTCCATTGTAGCTATAATCACGGGAAAAGATCATAGTCCTGTGACTATGATCACTTTTTTTCGTTTTACATTGTACTTGGTATATATTTTATATTATTTTTACTTTAAAAAATTAACAAAATAATACGTCAGTTATAGTAAAATACGAGGGCCGTCCAGAAACTAAAGAACGTTTTAGCATGGTTAAATAAAAACAAAAGATATCAACACCAAACTTTATTTACACAGCCACAGTACCTTATTCTACTTTTCTACGTAATCGCCATTGTTGTCGAGACACTTGTTGTAACGTGGGACCAGTTTCTCTAGTCCGATGTTATACTCATCAGCCGCGAAAGATTTGAGCCATATTATCATTGCTTCTTTAAGTTCATCGTCATTTCCAAACTGTTTTCCACCCAAAAATTGCTTCAACTTTGGAAACAGATGAAAATCACTAGGTGCCAGGTCAGGGCTGTAGGGAGGATGACTAAAGATTTCCCACTTCAGACTTTGGAATTCTTGCCGCGTTCGTGCCGAGGCATGAGGCATTGTCGTGAATGAAAAAAACTTTAGCCGACAGCATTCCACGCCTCTTGTTTTGGATGGCGCGACGAAGTCGTTGAAGAGTCTCACAGTAGGATTCTGAGTTTATTGTTGCCCCTCGTGGAATGAAATCCACATGGATTAATCCCTTTCGGTAAAAAAAAAACCGTTGCCATGACTTTGCGAGTCTGCAACAATGGTTTTTCCTTTTTGGGTTTTGAGGGCGAATTTGTGTGATGCCACTCCATTGACTGACGCTTACTTTCTGGAGTCTTATACCAAACCCATGTTTCATCTCCCGTAACAATACGATCAAGAAATTGATCTCCATCTTTGTCATATTGAGTCAAAAATTCAAGGGCTGCTGCCCCCATGCGTTTCGCCTTATGGTCGTTCGTCAAAATCTTAGGCACCCACCGAGCACACACTTTCTTGTAACCAAGATGATCGGTCACTATCTCATGTAGGAGTGATCGCGAAATTTGTGTAAAAGAGTCATATAAAGTCGTCAAAGTGAAACGTCGATTTTCCTGAATTGTTTCTTCAACTTTTTTCTTCAGTTCATCCGTGACTAGTGATGGCCTCCCGCTCCGATCTTTATCATGCACGTTAGTTCTTCCTTGGTTAAACATGATACACCACTTTCTTACTGATGGCTCATTCATCGCATCTTCACCATACACAGCTTTAATTTGCCTATAAATTTCAATGGGCTTAACTTTTTGAGCATTCAAAAAGCGGATTACACTCCGTACTTCACATTTGGCGGGATTTTCGATTAGCGCCGTCATTTTAAAACGCTGCGAAAACAAGTAGCGTGACCACACAGCAACGAGACTCGCCCCACACTGAAGAGAAAGGAAGGGGCAAGCGGCCACGCACGTAATCGCAGTAGTGGAGGATCTGCGCCGCACGCGATGCGCATTCGTTCTTTACTTTCTGGACGGGATAAGTATATATTCAACATTGAATTGTAAATTTTGAACAAAAGAAAATTTTTATTGTTATCGTAGGGTCTACATGCAATAAGACGTAATATTAGACTATTTCAAAAACATGTTTTGTGACTAATGTCCTTTTCTCCCAGCACCCTTCATTTAATATACACACACACACACCCTCATATATCTAAAATTCTGGGGAATGCAATAGCTCATATTTCATGTGGACATTAGCTATAAAGAAATAATAGATTACTAGTTTTGGTTTGGAACATGCTTGGTCTAAACTTAAAATATTTGTGAGCGTGTAATACCAAGATTAAAAAGCATTAGTGGTGGATATAGAGCTTGAGGGGCTTTGGGAGATACAATATTGCGGGATCTCCTTGGTTACGGCTGCTGGGGAATACCAGAGGTTTCGTGGAGTATGGAACACCCCCAAGAGGAAGTCGTGCCAGTTAAGCGTTTTAAATTTTCTTTTAAAACTCATGTGTTCAGTCTATAATATTGCATTTTAATACCAAATTTTAAGATTTTTTGTTGAAAAACAAATTTGTATACAATATTTAAACAATAACAATTTATTTTTATTACAAAACTAGTTCTTAAATATTAAACAATTAGGAAATAAGAAAATAACCAAATTAAAAGATAAAATGTTTACAAAATAAACTTTACAGATTACACAAACAAGAATTAAGGTTACATATTGAGTAAATACTAGTATAAAACTGAAGTAACGTGTTGTATTAAAGTTATTAGGTTTTAATAAATATTAGGCAGTAGAATGAAAATGAATTCGTCTGAATTAAGGCTCGGAAGGAGTGAAAACATATTTCTGAGTTGACCGCAGCTCTCCAAGTGTCAGAGGTGTACAATACTACATTGATTTAGAGTGCGTTTCATTTTTCCGCTAGCACATATAGGGCAGCTTCATAAAGGCGGAAACTAGAGTAACCCTGACTGTAAACGTACTTTATTGCGCATGCGTGACCATGTAGGGTAGTACGTGTTATTAAACACAGCATTCTCTTACACATACAAAATTAACGGATATATTATTGTTCTAGTATTCCTCCGCGAGCTACAACCTGATGTGATAACCACCAGAGTGCAGGCTAAACACTCGAGTAGTACAGTGACTAGATAGAGACAGTGTGGCCAAGTGAGGTCTTGTTTCCTATTGGCCGGCAGCCATGTTTTTCCTAAACTCTTATCTGTTTCTATTATATTTGTTAAATGTTTTGCACGAAAAAAACAGAATACACTTTTTAAGAAGAAACACAGTTTTTATTATTTAATTTCAATATAAATATCAAACTGTAACAATTAAATCGCTTGTTTTTCCCTTTATAAAAAAAACAAAGGGGTCATTTCTCTTATAATTACAAAGAGATATAACACTAATCTTTACATTATAATTCTGAGCAGATGACATTACTTTTAGAAAAAACATGGCGGCCACTTTCATATGGCCACACTGTCTCTATCTAGTCACTGTATCGAGTAGGAACACAAATTTGGTCTGTACATGTTTCCACAATAAAGCAGATTTTTTCGACAAAAAATATCCAAATTTATTGACATTACTTTTATTTTAAAGGTAATCAAACTTCAAATGTGGTTACCTTTTTTGTATTTTTGATATTTGCATTATTGAATGGGGAAAAAATAGCTAACTTTGATTTTAAGTTAAGTCAAAGAACAAATTTAGTTAAAAACAAATTTAAGAAACTAACAGACATCCACATTCGGACTGTCCTAATCTTTAAAATGATAATTTTCTGATCATTTACGCCAGTAAGCTTGTTACTCTTATGGGAGTTGAAATTCAAGATGGTGGCTGGGCCTGCCGAGCCTTAAGGCTCTGCTGTAGTGGCGGCCATCTTGGATGTTTATCCCATAAGAGCAATGTTAAATTTCAAACCATTTATTTCGTTTATTTTTTATCATAAAATTGTTTGCAAGGTCTCATTGTAAGCACAATTACAATTGTAAGTACAAAGTTTTAATTTTTTCCTAACATAATAAAAAATTAATAATGAAAAGTAATTTGCAAGCCGGATCCGAAATTTTATAAAGAATATTCAGTTTTTTTTCAACACTCGATTACAAAAGATGGACTTATAAAATGGTTTTAAATGAGGCAGTGTCAAAGCGCTCAGCTGCAAGAAATTGCACTGTTTAGATACGGTTATAGAGACAAGAGCTTGCGTTTCCGGTTGCTTTCTCGTTTACTGCTTACTGGAGCAGACTCTTAATATTTATAATAATGGGTAATTAATTACCTTATTTTTTACTGTCGAGCACTCTAAAATATATCCTTTCTTGATTACCGGTTTCGGTGGTTCATCATCAGATCAACCTCAAAAATTATTCATTCCACTGTTGTGGAACACGTCATAATAAATAAACTATACACAATTAACATAAAACATTACAAAACACAAACACTTGAACAAATTTAAATATATACACTGAAAAAACAACTTCACACATCACATGAGGACTCCTCTACACATGTCATTTCATGGAGGGCATGTGTACAACTTACTGTGGTCTTGTGCAATCTTATATATGAGATAAGGATGTCCAATCATGATGGTATTGGCCATTGGGTCAACAATTTTATCTCAGGTTGATGGCTGTGTTAAATAATTCATTAGATGAATAATGCAGTTTATCATTTAACATATTTACTGGATCATATTTTGATGCACTATATATTTCAAATTCCTCTAGGGATGACAGCAAACGGCCCTTTCTGCATATATGAAGAATTTTTAGGTTATTATGAAAATTGACGTATTTGTGGTCAAAATCAATGAGGTGTTTGGCAAAACTGGATCTCTGTTCAAATAGCGTGGGTCTAGGTAGGTGTTCTTTAAACCGTTTGGTGAAAGATCGTCCAGTTTGACCGACATAAAATTTAGAGCAATCACTACACGTAATCTTATATACACCTGACGTGTTCATTCTATCAAAAGATTGATTATTATTCTTTGGCTTCAAAAAGTTGACGAGGTTATTTGTGGTTCTGTATGCCGGGATGATATTATGTTTTCTCAATTCTTTCTTTAAACTAAATTCCAGTTTCCTGTTAAACTCAATGGGTATATAAGTTAGTTTCTTTCTTGGTTCATTGGGTAGTTCTTTTGCACTATTTATTTTTCTTTTATGTTTTTTAATTAGTCTGTCGACTAATCCTCGTTCATAACCGTTTACCGACGCTATGTGTTTGATTATGTTATATTCCCTTTAGAAATCACTATTACTCAGAGGCAAACTGAGTAGTCGATGGACGAGACTGTTGAAGGCAGCCAACTTATGGTTCATCGGATGATTCGAAGAAGCATGAATAGTTTGGTCCGTTGCAGTAGGCTTTCTGTATATGCTAAATGTGTGAAGTCCGTCTTTCTTGCCTATTGATATATCCAAAAAGTTAATGCTGTCGTTTACTTCATTTTCAAGGGTGAATTTCAACTTGGGATTAATACTGTTTAGATAATTTTTCATTAAATTCAATTTAATGAATTTTAAAATTTAGAGTGCTCGACGGTTAAAAATAAGGTAATTAATCACCCATTATTATAATAATTGCATTCTTGGAAGCTAAATAACATCATGTTTAAACCTTAATATTTGTATATTATGGCGCGGCCCCTAAATAAATTCATCAGTAATGCATAAGTCATTTATTAAATTTTTCCTTTGCTTGGGGTCCTGGGTGCTTATTTCCATCGCCCCCTCCTGGGTCCGCCCTTGCAACCCATACAGCCTTCTGTAATATTACGAATCATTTGTGGAATTTTTACGATACACTATTGTTATTTGAGAGAAGTTGTTATCGCATCTAAATTATGATTCGTAGACGACAGAAATGGCAAATTACTAATTCTTCTTAAAGATATTTGCTTATAAAAAAAAACATGATTACTTGAAAATAGGAGACATTGGATAACTTGTCCCGTCTACTGATTATACGGAAGTTTTACTGAAGTTTTATTGTTATTACTGAAGTTTTCTGCATACGGAGAAATACAAAAATAAGACCGGTGCATAGTGTGTAATTTTGCCTTTCTGGGAGGACAAAAATAGACAAAATTAACTATTTCATTAAGAGTTCGTAGTACTTCATATGAGAAGTATAATGTCCGAGGAAATGGAAACGAAAGAGTTAGAATCGTTAAGCCCGATAGAGGAACGTGAGACATGACTATTTTTATAAACTTGTTCGTTCAAACTTACAAGGGATTAGAACCTGCCTTTATTTAGCCCTGTCTGAATTTTCACTGGGTGTACTGCAGTTTAGGAGCTATAGTAAATATTTTATTTTTATCCTGTTATAAATCATTTAAGATAAATATTGGCATGATTACATTACAGTATCTGCAATTTGATCAACTTATAATTTTTTTCAAGTTACATTATTAACATTTAAGTTTTTCACAATTCATAATGAACTTTGGATGAACTTGGCTTTCTTATATTGTAAAATATTGCATGAACGATTTATTAGCGTGGTATTGGGAGCCTAAAGAAGAGAAAAGGAAAAGAAGAGTTTTCACGTTGTTGCCCTTTTTGTCAGAATTGTCTAAAATCTTGTTCTAGAATGAAAGACACTGAGAAATTGTGTCTGGCGTATGGAGGAAAATGCTAGGGATGCAAAATATTAATTTTTAATAATTATTATTTATAATTTTTCTTATTTTGACCCCTTGAGCGCAAACAAAATATTCACCCTCATTCTGAAAATGTTTGGTATTCTTTGTTCTCCCACAAAATTTACACACTGTGTTAACACACAAAATTTACTGGAGAAATTACATACTGTGCGCCGTTAGTACAGATGGGCCAAGACTTCTGGCGCGCGGGCTTGCTACTATTACCCGCATTAAAAACATTGCCTGTTGCTCTATTCGAGAATACAATGCTTAATTTCCCATGCATAAAGCCCTAAACTGTTTCGAATCGGTGCGCTCGACAACAAGACAGCGCTTCATTTAATCTGACCTTTGACCTCATAGACATCGTTTTTCTCGTTTGAATTGTATGCCATCTTTTAGAGGATGAAATGGGGAAGCCATCTGTATAAATTAAAAAGTAAAATAACTAACTGCACGGGGATTTTGTATAATTATTTTTGTGCCATATTTTTTAAAATTCTGATTCACTACGAGTTGGAAAAGGTAGTATGCGAGAATTTTTTTTATTTGTTGCTCAGGTTTAAACTGTCAGCGAGAAAGTTGTAGATAACATTCTAAATTTATTTTTTTGTAATACTGCCCACTGCCACGATACAACACATAAAATGAACAGATTGTGCGAGAGCGCGCGGTTTAAAAAGACGCCGCGCCGAGGTGTGGATATGTTGCGTATCTACTACTTTGTTACATTATTCTTGGAATGTATTCTTTAAATAGACTAATTAATTACTACATTTCTGCTTTTCCCTGAGTCTAGCGGTGAGTCCTCTGTATTTGCGATAGAAACAAGTCGTGTTTTTAGATTTATTTTTATTTCTAATGAGCTAGTTTTTGTTTTGTTTGTGAGTTATGATGAAGTCATGTAAAACAATTTCACAGGGCCTTGAGGAAGCTTATGTTTAGAAATTGTGTAATAGTGAAAATGCGAATATCTTGCACTTTGATCCTGCTATCCAAAGCTCAATAGTAAGCTTTACGTGTGCTTATGAGCAAGCTAATGATAACACTAATGAAGATCATATTGACTTAAATTTACTATCATGTTTAGATGAACCAAAATGTTCTTATTTTAAAGAAAATACTTTGTATTATATTTGTGGATTTATTGCAAGGATAGCTCAAAAAACTATATCATGTGTGCCACGTTGAGTAGCGCGACATAGATGTTTTCACAAATGTACCCCCGCCAACCCCCTCGCCCTAACCCGACCAGTTCTGGCGACGCGCACAGAAGTCTTGGCCCATCTGTAAAAAGTAGTGTTTACAATCGATATTCTAGTCGCGATAATACAGGCAAACTTCTTAAAGTTGATTCCTCTCACTCGATTCATTTTCTCAGATGGTTTTGCACACCTGAATATATTTTATAATTCAAAGCTACTCCTAAAATAACCTCATTTCATACTGCTAACAGTTACGATTATATTTGTGGACAGCGTAACTCTTAACCAGGGTCGCTTCACATCAGCTGTACATCCGTTAGACGCTAGCCTTTTCCTGGTTCAGAGTTACGCTGTCCACAACTATACATCTTTATAGTTTGTCCGGAGCCTCAAGAGCCCCAGAGCATAAAGCCGCCCTCACACCCCGACTCGCACACGCGGAGCCCGGCCTACCTGCCGGGACTATTGTTTCGATGACTCGCATATAGGCCTTAGTCTGCAAAACTGCTATTTTTTACATTTTTATTTTAGGTTAATTTTATTTCATGAAAATAGAGGCCAAACACGAAATGATTACGACATTCCTTACTGTATCTTAGGAATAAACGGGTAGAATGATCAACTCGACTTTGTAATATCAGTTTCTTAGACTTTGAAACTCAGGACAAACGAGGAGATTTTCTTTAGGCTCAGGAGAAACGTTTTTGCGATTAGATTCTAAAGGTTATCACTATAGGGCGTGCAGGTGTATACTGAACTTTAGACGACGGAAGTTTAAAAATGTCTTTGTTGAAACGTAATATATTTCTATTTTACAAATTCATGATTTATTGGAAAAGCTTGAAAAGGTTTTTATTTTTGACGTGCGAAGCCGTGTACGACAGCTAGTGTATTGTAGGTTTTGAAGGAAGCCTGTAGAAAGCCCAGTAGTAGCACATCTTGGGACGAGACGCGAGACAAAATGATTATTTTACTTTTAACGATGTCTGGAACGGGGAGACAAAGAACGATCCATTATATCTAAATAAGACTCACCGCCATTAATCATAACGCCAGGCACTTTCCTCCAGTCACTGCTTTCCGAATCTCTTCTAATCACAAGATCCCATTGTTTTATTCGACGAAAATATTTGTAAAACTGACAGTTTTACCACATACCACAACAGTTCATCTGTTGCCGTATATGGGGAGGGAGGTTTACATCTGCATCGGGTTGCTGGCGCCAGTATAGAACGGCATTGAAGCGCGCCAATAAAGGTTTACATTTTCATAAATATTTTACGCTAATGTTGGTATACTTATATTAGGCAGTGTGAAATAGTTGAGAATACGTTTTGCAATTTGGAATGAAAATAAATCCGAAACTTTACAAAACGTAACGTTTAGTAGCGTTCCTCCATCAAACGTACTAGCGTTGAAGTAGTAAATAGCAAACGTACGCTGAAGGTAAAAAACGATACAATTTAAAAAATAAGCTACATATGAAGAGAAATGCAAGTATGGTGCCTTTTCTGTTACAAAATTTTATTTTATGATGAGTTAAAAATGGTCTGCCATATTGGAATATCGAATGTATTGTATGTAGCATAATCATGTTTTAAGCGAATTTAATTCAAAATTTCAAAAGGAAATCAATGATGAAAACGGCACCTCGATATCTCAAACAGTTTTGACAATACTGTATTTGCAAAATGAGTTTTTGGTTATTAATATTTTATTAAAAAACTAGGGGAAACCCCTGCGTGCTCCGCACGCCAACCCCGTTGGAATCTTCTATACACATAATCACGTTATGTTTTCTTTATAATAAATGTGTAGCATTAATAAAAACCCCAAAGCCAAGATGGTAAATAATGTTAAATGTTCAAATCAAATTATTTCGTATATTTTATAACAACAGTTATAATAAACGTTGAAAGAACCGATTACATGATAGTTCCCCACACTGACACTTAAACACACTGCCCAAAATACTGACACTTCCCCCACAGCCCTTGGACGCGGCTACCTGTTTAATGACTCAGAAATAATCTCGACTGAGAAGTTCCACACACATTGAGCAATCATCGTTACAGCCGCACTAGCCAGAATAATTAAAAAAAAACCCTAAAAGGTTCTAACCTATAGTATGTAGTCACAGTATGTTTACCTGTATTCAACATTTAACAGTAGAATGTAAAACAAACGTCGTTGTCTGCAAAAATATTAGGATAGGGTCGAATAGTAAACTTACGCCAACACCCTGTAACCTACGATGCTAACTGGCAAAAGTATAATGAACAAATGGCAAAAACTCCAGCGGTTAATGAATTTTGGCTGGTTCCTTGGAGGAGGGGGGGGGGGGGAGATGTGTGTGGAAATGTGTCAGTGTGGGGAACTGTCCGGACACCGAAAGAACCAATAAGGCTCAGGTCTACTTTTTAATAAAAACCTAACCTAAAAGTTAGAAATACAAATAATTGCTTCAAAGTTTGAAATCAGCTGTTAATGGAAATATTACAGCAATTATTTTATTCAATTGGTTGCTATGGTAATGAATGTAAATACATTCAAGAAATATGTGTTGGTTCATCAGTCTAGGCCTAACCTAAGAAATTTTTCCGACCAAATTTACAAATATTGAAATAAAAAATGTTTTTATCAATACGAATTATAGCCTATGTTACTCAGGGTTACTGTAGCTTTTCATTGGTCAAATTAGTTTTTCAACCGGTTCAGTAAGTAGTTCCAGAGATTACACCCTACATACAAACAAACGAACAAATTTTAGCTCTTAATAATATTAGTAGCCTATAGATGTTTGTTGTAAAAAAAGCAATGTTGATTACTTCTTCTGAGTTTTCTCTACAAACTTTGTAATTAGTTTTGTACCTAATTAAAAACATTTTTTTATCTTAAATGAATGATGATTATTATTTTTTGTTTCAAAACTGTTACATGGGAAAAATTATTACGGGTCATTTTTTACTTTCTCCGCCCTATACGTAGTATATGGAGAAAGTATTGTTTTCGTAAAAATGTTCGAATTTGAATTTTCAGTTGAATTATCTGTTTTGGTGTTCCCAGAACCCCAAAAAAAATGTTTAGTGCAATTATCTGTGTTGATGCTCCCTGAACCCAAAAATATTTTTAGTGGAATTTTTTGTTTTGGTGCTCCCTGAACCCAAAAAAGTGTTTTTAACGTGGTGTCTGTCTGTCAGTATGTATACACGACCAGACGGGACACAATTGGTCCGATTTTCATGAAATTTGGTATGTAGGTACTAAACCCTAATATCTCCAGGCGTTTTTTTCATTTTTTGGAATTTTTAATTTTTAAGGGTAATTTACCCCTAAAAACCAATAAAAAACGACAAAAATGCAAATTTCTCAAAAACGGCTCTAACGATTTTGATCAAATGTTCAGTATTTATAGTGCTTAAGATGCCAAACAAAATGACACCACCCGCTTTTATCAAAACTTCGGCGTTTCATAATTATGGGGAAATGTTAAAAAATAAACAAGTTTATGTTGTCAATCTAGCATCACGGCGACGGCCGCACGGGGTAGCACAACGGTAGCGAGGACGGCCAGTAATTCAAAGGTCGCGCGATCGAATCCCGCCTGGGACAATAACTTTTTTATACGATTGACGTAGGTAGAATATTATTTTTTTGTTTTGTTCTAAAAAGTAGTAAATAAAATGATTAAAAACAATATTATTTTGACTACAGTAAGTTGGGAGAAAGTTTGTGTCAGTTAACTGATACCGTTTATTTGATAATAGCTTACCATCTATCATTTAACCCGTAACTGCCACACATGGGTGCAGGAGACCCGGAGATAATTTTTTTTTCTGAAACACACAGATACACACGTCAAACTTATAACATCACTCTGTTCGCGCATGGGGTTAAAAAGGCAAGACAAGAGCGAGAAAAGTCGCCTAATTAGTCGAAAGAATGAGTTGTTGGAATATGATTTCAAGGAATGAAGGGAATCGATTCATTATCAGATTCTTTTAAGTGAGTCGATTTAAATGATTTGATTCGACGAAAAGAATTATTTGGCCCATCGCTAGTCAACGCACGGTGCTATGCATTTCGCTTAAGGAGATTACGAAACAAAGACGACTTTAGAGTTGCCAAAGGAAGCCATGAGAAAGATAACTTTAGAAAGGAAGGAAATAAGATAGTAAACTTATGCGAGACTATAGAGATAGGAAGTAAACGAAAAGGGGGAGTGAAAGACATTTCAGACATACGCCTTTGCCAATAAGTTTTACTTTGGGGGTATTCGTAGTAGATATGATCGAGGGCAGTGACAATGCTCACGGAAAATGTTTCCAAATATTTAAATTTACGGTTTAATAGTTCACAATGGAATTTTAATTCTTGGTAAATGGGAGTAAATTAGGAAAATTAGAATAATGTATCGTAAACTCCGTGCATAAAGAGTCTTCATAAAAGATGGTAAAATCTAAGAGAACAGATTACATACTTCTTGATTCCACTACTAAATACTGTACAGAAATAGGATAATATATATTAAGTGTTCACGGACTCCACTGCTTTAAACCGCGTTACCCTAGTTACAACAGAGAAGTTATCAATGTTACGGTAAGATGGGAGTCGGCTGCTTTCTTTGGAGTAGGCGTTCAAATTGATAATACCGGGCTGTTACGCATTACACTTTAATTATTACAGTTAAACGAAATTGTTTATGAAATCTTGTGTATGTGGTCGAAAGTAACCATTCCGAACGGCTGATTCGGTTTTACAATAATTGCTACTTTTATGCATTTGTCATTGAAAATAGAATAAGGCCACGCCCCTTCTTTAGTTCTGTATAAATACGAGGCACAATACCAGGTTAGTACATCATTGTATTTGGATAACCTAATAGAACTCCGATCCAATGCAATATTTTGTTCCACTGGAAATTCGACGATAGTGGCGTTATCTATTGGGGAAACGACGGAAGCTGTATGAAACACCAATGCTACCAATGATTTCTCCCTAGCGCTACCTCGCGGCGCGATCATGTACTATTTTCGCGTCAACCTTTTTTCCGGCACACAGCTCCCCGTATGGATGCAAGATCTATTTATTATTCATGATCTATGGTTACATTATGTATATTTTGTGCCAGACATTGTGGTTGAAACGTGATTGAGTAAATAAATATAAATCATTTGTGAGAATTTGTGTTCACGTTTTATTTTATAATAGTACTGGGGGAGACCCCTGCGTGCTCCGCACTCCAACCCCGTTGTAACGTTCTATACACATAATTGTGTTACCGGTATGTTTTATCTATATATATAAAAGCCAAAACCCACTGACTCACTGGCTCACTCATCACGATTTCTCAAAAACTACCGAACGGATTTTAATGAAATGTGGTATGTAGCTTCCTCTAGGGCCATAAAGGCTCACTAAGAAAGGGTTTCAAAAATTCGAAATTTTAGGGGGGTATGGGGGGATCAAAGTTATTAAAAAATGACTTCTTCAAAACTACCAAACGGATTGGAATGAAATTTGGTATGTAGCTTCCTCTAGGGCCATAGGTGCTCACTAAGAAAGGGTTTGAAAATATTTAAAATTTTAGGGGGGGGATCAAAGTTATTAAAAAATAACTTCTTCAAAACTACCGTATGGATTTGAATGAAATTTGGTATGTAGCTTCCTCTAGGGCCATAGGTGCTCACTAAGAAAGGGTTTGAAAAAATTCGAAATTTTAGGGGGGTTTGGGGGGATCAAAGTTATTAAAAAATGACTTCTTCAAAACTACCAAACGGATTGGAATGAAATTTAGTATGTAGCTTTTTCTAGGGCCATAGGTGCTCACTAAGAAAGGGTTTGAAAAAATTATAAATTTTAGGGGGATTTGGGGGATCAAAGATATTAAAAAATGACTTCTTCAAAACTACCGAACGGATTGGAATCAAATTTGGTATGCAGCTTCCCCTAGGGCCATAGGTGATCACTAAGAAAGGGTTTGAAAAAATTCGAAATTTTAGGGGGGGG
>JAGFPH010005431.1:49665-66934 GCA_018207615.1 Philaenus spumarius | reverse complement strand
ATCAGAAATACATCATTAAAAAAAACTATTTTAAACAACAGACTTTATTTTTAACTCAGTAAATGTGTACAATTATAAGAATTATAAAACTATAGGCCTACTTGTTAAAATTTTGTATTTATATACAATGTTAAAAATATTGTCTTTTAATTTCATTTTTTATTTCATATAGATAGATCGATTATTTAGAAGTTATTAATATTAAAATTAAATTAATAATGGAATGTTTATATTTTATATGGAGATGTAGGAATTTTTCCTAAGTTAAACGAATGAGTATGTTATTCTTTAAATTTGTATAAATGAATATATTGATAGTAAAAGGCTGTATTTATATTCATTTTATTATCTTAAGGGGAGGCTTCTCTGTCCTCCATATTGAATCTAATTCCCATAAGAGCAATGCTACAGAATAAGTAATTTTTTCCCGTTAATTCGTGGAATAAATTAAAAAATTTGGTTTCATTTTGAAGTACTGTCATACGCGGATGTTGATTGCTGAATACATTTTCAAAAAACCGTTTTATTGTTTCCATAAACGTATGATATAAATAGCAAAAAATATTAAAATTTATTAATTTTTTACTCAGTTGCAAAAAGAGATATTGCAAAAAACCTTAGCAATCATCACCCACAATCTATTTTACTTTAACAAAAAAAAACAGCTTTCGTTTTTTAACAAAAACGACACAAAAATATGCTTAATAGTGAAGGTATGTTTAGGTTATTTAACATTGAAATTGGTAGCCAACGTCGCCGTTTTGAATGTAGAGAGCCGAGCCTTAAAGCAAATCTTTAACGTATTATAACCTACATTAGTTCCTTTAACTCTTATTAAAATAAATAAAGTTTTTACAAGACTTATGTTATTGATTGAAACATAACCCCAAAGTATAATCTACGCTAGGTTTTGTAAGTATTACAGATGATGGGTGAAATCAGCTGTTATATTATATTGTTACTCACGTACGTACAACACCAAGGAGTTGTATTGCTAGTAACCGGTTTCAGAAATTCGCAAAACGCATCGAGGGTGTTTTCTCAGGTAATTCCAAAAATCATCATAATCCATATTAGTGAATTAAATTTTGGTTGCTGTTAAAACTAAACCGATTTTTGTTGCAGTTTGGATAATGTAATGAAATTCATGTTTTTACTGACAAATCAGACCGAGTCTTATGTACAATCGACACCTGCGGTTGACTATACGACCCAACCACAGGGGGGTTATTCTACAGGCGATCCGATCTAGCTACCCGACTTTTCAATAGAACAGCGACTACTTCCCTGTTCAAAATGTAGAAACTTGCCTAGCTCTAATGATGATTGCATTGAGTTTCAACAACAAAGGCTTGTATGGCTCGATCTGGCCAAAGATCTGAAGTTCTTCTTGCTCTATATAACTTTGCTCATAAGCTGGTTTTTCGAGTTTTTAAAATTATGAATCGGTAAACTAAGTAAATTATCAACGTCTTATACACGGGACAGCAAAGATAATCTAACATTACATTCTTGAATCAGATAAAGAAAAGCGTTGCACTCGTGATCAGATGATCGGATAGCAACCTGTAGGAAGGAAATGTGAGTAGTCGGGACGCTTTTAAGCATTCGTAGGTTCAGATTATTCTAATGTAATCCTCCTGTCAGCATATCCAATTTCTGCTCCAGATCGGCAACACGATTAAAGGCAACTACACCCCTTCCAATCCAATCTGATCCAATCTCCAATTTAGAAAATGATAGCGCTATCCACACTCTAGAATGTTTTTCTTCCGATCTCGTCATTAGTCAGTAAAACTGAGACCACCGACCTGATCACACCCTCGTAATGGCACAGTTTTTGTCGAAAATTAAACAATTTGGGTTGTTTTACGCCATTTTTGATCCTCTAAAAGCCCACACCAGAAAGGAAATTTTGGGAAAAAGTGGCTAAAGAAAGAAAGAAATTTATTATTTTAGGTATATGTTAAGAAGATTGTCCCCCTCAGAAGCATGGTCCCTATCTCTATTTGAATATAACAGATGGCTGGTGTTCCATAGGCACCGGTTGTTTTTGTAGCATTCCAACAGTTCAATAAAGTGTTCTCTACATTCGTCTTCAGCCATTTTATTGATGAAACAAAACAAAATGAAAAACTTATTTTAACAACTTGCAATCCGTCGAAAAGAAAACAAACTACTAATCGGAAAAGACGCTCAACTGCGCTACACATTAATAAGATCTAGAAAGGGAAGTGGAGGGGATCTATCCTACGTCTCCTGGTTTAAAGGGGAATACCATCCGACCTTCCTAAATCGGATTCCAACTTATTTGTTAGGACGATCAACGTACACATTTCGCATTTTCGTCCTACATTTAGGACATCGGAGCGGAGATTGGAAGGTGTGTGTGTTGAGGTGTGTGTGATGGCATTTAGGGTGATCAGGTCGGGGAGACAATTTGAAAGGTGTATGGGTCGTTTGTTATGTGATAAAGCTTAAAGGAGAGCATGCAGCCTTATACGGTGGAGGGTTAGTATATTTTAACGAATCTCACAGACCGAACTGCTTCCCCCACCACCGAAAATTAAACAGAAGACACGCTCAAGCTCAAGCCCATTCCCCTAACTAACGTCCTACATGATATACAACTTTTAGTTACCTCAGTTTGTATCGTCAATACGTACTTGAAATGTTGTTCTGACGTTCAAATCTTTAGATTTTCTTTGCTATATAAAACTAGATTCGTGCGAACTCCGCACAAGGGTGGGATTTAGCGTTACAATTTCAAGTACAAAACCTTCTTACGGTAAAAGCATACATGTGTCTAAGAACATAAAGACTGTCCCAGATCGATAATTTCTTCCTTAACACATGTTCCTCAGAGGCCATCAATTCCACGACGTGTATTGTTCCAGATGCTACCCCTCGCATCAAGAAGGGGAGGTTAAGTAAGACTTCACATTCCTGGCATAGTAAACATTTACGCTTTACTCCGACGCTTTGCATGGGGTAGCAGAGAGTATACGCATGCGTGATGACTTATGCTTTGTTACTGAACAGGGTAAAGCAAATTTTAAAATAATTCGACCGCGCAGGAGAACCCCTGACGTGATTTGAGCGAATTTCCCAAATTAAGTTTATATGTTTTAAATTTTCAACATGTTTCAAGACAAACTACATATTATGATGATTTTGGATTTGAATTCTGAATCTGCTGATGTTGAACATCTGTTCCCAATTACCAACAAGAGCGTTTTCATTAGTTCGAAACGTTTCCATACAAACATATCTTATGCTCAGTTAGGATGTTTTTAAAACTTTAAACCCCTCTAACTTTTAAACTGTTAGGTGTATCAAAATACACCAAGAACCAAAAAGTCTTTTAGGTACTTTATATATTATTTTAGGTACTTTAATTAATTAAAAAATTAATTTAGGCCTATTGGATGAGAAAGGCCTACTGAATGAGAAAGGTCTATTGTGTTAGAAGGACCTATTGTATTAGAAAGACCTATTATTTTATATCGCAGGTAAATCGATAGCCAGTAACTAGATAGAACTACTTGAAAACAGAATCTCACAACTGATACGTTTATTACTCAAACCCGTTTCATCGACAATGTAGTCATCTTCATTTATGCGGACTATACTTAGATTATTGTAGCTCGTGCATAACTGCAGATGATGACACAAGTCAAGGCTACGCAGGAGTGAAACAATATTTAAATTGACTGTAGCTCTCCAAGTGGCAAAGCTGTACACTATTAGCATTGGGTTTGTGTGCGTTTCATTCTTACGCTAGCAAGTTTAGGGCAGCTTCATAAAGACGGAAACTAGAGGATTACAGACGTAACCCTGACTGTAAACGTAGTGTAATGCGCATGCGTGACAATGTATTTCAGTATGTGTTATTAAACATCGCTTTCTTTCACACTTTCAAACGGATATTTTATTTTTCTGGTAGTCCTCCGCGAACAACAAGTTCGTGCGTTAACCACCAGAGTTGGAACACAAATTCGGGGCGTACATTCTACCACGATAAAGCTGATTTTATTTGTCATAAGTTATCCAAATTTATTGAAATTACTTTTATTTTAAAGGCAATCAAACTTCGAATGTGGTACACTTTTTACATTTTTGTTATTTGCGTTAGTGAATAAGAAAAACTTGCAAACCTTGATTTTGAGTTAATTCAATGTACAAATTTAGTTAAAAACGAAGTAAAAATAATTAAATGGTCGGTATCCACATTTGGACTGTCCTAACCATTAAAATTACATATTCGAAATAATTTTCTGATCATTATTACTACAGTAATCTTGTTACGTGTTTATCATTGCTCTTAATGAGAGTTGAAATTCAAGATGGTGGCTGGGTTTGTTGAGCCTTAAGCTCAATACTTATTTATAGCCAGTAACTACTGTGAACCAACGTTGGAAGGTTCCACCTGTAGCCTACAGCAGACAGAACTAGCGCTTTTAACCTCTCGCTCTGCTTCTGTAAATAAACAACAAACTTAGAAACACATTTCTGACATGATTGTTACTTCGGCTCGCATTAAAATGACGAAGTATTGAAATCTTGAGAAAACTCTAAAACTTTTACACCCACTTTTTATGACTTTTCTCGACATTTCCGAGGTCTCTGAACACGATATAGCAATACAAAATGTCGTGTCCGTCTGCCTGTACGCGTGTCTGTCTGTGGACACGATATGTGCACTCGTAGAAAATTCGTGGTGGTGCCAAAATATTCGTAATTTTTGAGCTAGCGTGACAGCAACGTGACGTGCGTGAAAAAACATCACGTTTTTTGAGTATTTAAAAAAAACACTAGCTGAAGTCTCGAAAAAGTGTTCCAGCTTGTTTAAATATCAGAAACAAACAAAAACAGGCGTGCGATTGACTTCTATAAAACTTTAAGCTAAATTAAGAAAGACAATAAATAACTCTTTTTAACGAAGACGTCGTCCCTCTTTCAAAAAACTCCCTCGCAGATTTCACTATTTTAGAATACGGACGCAGCTGTGCAAAGCAATAAGATAAAACTTGACTAAAATTAACAACCTCGCGAGAAGCCCTCAGGGGTAGGGGGGGGGGGGAGAGAGTAATTCGGAGGCAAAGCTGTTCCGCTCAGCACGAGAGACGTCTGCCTGAATACCATTAACCGAACACACTCATCAAACACTTTTTCTGAAGTAATTTATTTCCCTCGACTACTTTGTATAAGTCGTTTACAAGTCGTTCAAATTTTCATTCTAGTTTTTAGTCGAACGTCGTTATTTCCTTACGACCGCGCGGATTTGAATGGGGGTTTTTACACCGTATATTCAGTTTTGAAAACCTTTAATTAAGAAAGAAACCGATAACTGTGATCATTAGCCCTTTTTGACTTTCTTGTAAGCTGCGCAGTGTGGACGATACGATTGTGGTTTACACCACTTACACGGCCTCTACACTTGATAGCTTGAGCTGCGAGCTGAACTTAGAGCCATCGTTAACCGGAGAAAATAAGGTGAACCACACTATTACCGAATTAGATTAAATTAGACGAGAAATTTGAGTTTGATAATGGCACTTTTGTAGATTTCGCATCTCTTTTCCCCCTCTTTCCTATGGTTGACGAGGCTACCGCCTATTCTATTGTACCTATTTGATAAACGAGGACCCATTTTGTTTGTTACTAGAGGGCCCTGCCCCCTGCTCGCTTCGCTCACCAACCACAGCGGCAACTCGCGGCATAACAAATGTAAACAGATTATTGTATACTCTCATATTTTCACGGACGACTGAGTAGGACAGAGGCACTTGGATTGGATAGGATGGTGCCTTGATCCTGACGCATGAGAATAAGGCCAGAGTTTTTGCGTGAATGACAGGAGTGTTTTATAAAATATAGAAATGTTTGCAAGTAAGCAACTCAGCATCGTTCCTCCCCAAAAACCCCTACTGCCACTTATCTCCGTTAGTACCCCAACCACAATAAGTTGCAGTTCTCCTTTCCTCTGCACAGTTCTCTAGATGTCAACGATATGGATGGATGTAATTCGGTACGTGGTACAATAAAGTATTGTAGGAGAAAATCCGTCAATCGGATGGATTACTTTTAACTCTGTTAAACGATATCATTGGCTAATCCAGTCTAATGTAAACCGTTTGAGTCAAAGACCAACCAAGTTGTACAGCCAACTGTAATAGAAGTAGAAGACTTCCATAGTTTCTCGTTCTTACCGTTTGACTTGGCAACGCTTCTCAGTTGTAAAAAACGTTCCCTGTATATAGTGTTATTTATCTATTGGTCAGTAGTTAATTTCTATATTACTATATTGCATGTACCTTCTTCCCTACAAATAGAAGAAAGTAATTATTTTCTTCCACGAAGGTTGTCCAAAAATCTAACCTACATGCCTAATAAATAAATATTAAGCTTCACTCTTGAGATAATATATTTTTCATTATACTAAACCGAAAACACCTGTTTTCTATACCTGTTCATAGATAACTAAGGCCTTAATTATTTTCCGAGCAGTACACCGTCAATTTTCTGTGCACCAGCTGATTTTACAAAATAAGAATAAACGTATCAGTTGTATGTGAACAGCTGATTTTAACAATAACACATTTATTTATGAACGGTTACTTCCAAAGCCTAAAATAAGAGTAAACCTAGGGGTTTGTGCATCTTTTGTGTTCTAAACATTTCCATAATGGATTTCAGTGTTGAATATAATGAGCCTAATTTTCCAGATAATATTTTTCAACAATCAGGAGAAATAACTGCGAATTTGCTGCCAAGAAAATCAAAAGACAGTTATGAAACTGTGTTATGTATAAATAATAAAGTTGCAAGTGAAAAATTACACACAGATAACATCGAAGAAACCACTGAGGACACTGATGTCTCTACCAGCCCATCAAATACAGAATCAACGAGAGATAATATGTCTAGGGCTACATATGAAACGCACCTCTCCATTAGGCAAAATCCACAATATCTAAAATAACACAAATTGTACTATAGATATTAATTTCAAATAGTATGATAATTGTTTAAAATAAGTTACAGTTATTTATTGAGTTTAAAATGTTTTTTGAAATAAGATGTTATGATTACTTTTTTGGTGTAGTATAATGAATAAACGGTACCAGAAACTGACATATACTTTCTCACAAACATATTTAAATTAATTATTAAACAGATTTGCTAAGGACGCACATGTGAGCTTGACACTGAACCCTATGAGAAGCGGCCGACGCACAGTGCATTGCACACCATCCCCCGTATTGGGACTATTTTCAATACACAGTGCATTGCGTGCTTCGCACGCCAACTCCCGTATGTAACCCCAACTGTGACTTCATAATTGTATTAAAGTAGGAGAGCAGGTAGTACATTAAAGTAGCAGAGTAAGTAATGCAAATTGTTATTATTATTAGCTAAAGAGGAAACTATTGAATCGATTTCGAACAAATTTGTACCAAACATGTCAATTAGGCCTGTATAGACGCACGAAAAAGGTTTTGACAAAATTTGAAAAACTACCCCCTTTTCGGCCAAAAAACTCCCAAAAATCAGATATTATTATTATTATTAGCTAAACGAGAATTTTTAGAAAGATGCAGTTTTTTGCATATGGTAGAAAGGGCTACAAATAAGGCAAATATTATCAAAATCTTTAGAGCGGTTTTTTATAAAAAAAAAAATAATAACTGATTTTTTGTGGGTGTTTTGGCCAAAAAGAGGGCTGTTTTTCAAAAATTTTCAAAACATTTTTTCGTTCATCTATACAGGCCTAATTTACATGTTTGGTGCAAATTTGTTCGAAATCGATCTAATGGTTTCCTCTCTAGCTTTGTATACATACAGACAGACATTTTGTAAAAACTACTTTTTTGGAATAAGGGGTCCCAAAACGGATATTTCTACAAACATCTCAACATCGATTTTTTTGCGATCACTATACTTTCTCTATACTATAGTATAGTGAGAAAGTAAAAGCATCGTACGTAACTCGACCGGTAGGTTTTTCCTAGCTTGCATGAAAATCCCGTACTCAGCCTCGCGCGGAAACTATCATGCTCGCACGGAAAACACCTATTTGCCGGCCTTGGACACAAATTCTCACAAATAATATCTTTATTTACTCAAGCACATTTCAACCACAATGACGTCATATTCAGTCATGCATGAGCTAAAATATACATACAGTACTGTAACTAACCTTGTACTGCGGCTCATCTCGCATTTCACAAAGAAGGGGCGTGGCCGAAATCCACTTTTCAATGGCAAATGCATAAAAATGACTAAGATAAAAGTACCAACGTTTCAGTCATTCAAAAGGGTTACTTTCGACAACATTATACAAGGTTTCAAAAACAGTTTTATCTGTAATAATTGAAGTGTAATGCGTTGGAGACGAATATTTAACAGTCCAATTTGAACGCCTACTCCAAAGGAAGTAGACGACTCCCCTCCTCGTCCTTACCGTAACATTGACAACTTCTCGGTTGCACGCGGTTTATAGCAGTGGAGTCAGTGGACACTTTAGATATATTATTACTTTCTCACTATACTATAGTATAGAGAAAGTATAGTGGTCTTGTTTTTTACACGACCAAACAGCCCGTCTGCTTCTCCTAAAATCGATCGAAACATAAAATACCATAAAATACCATTACTCTAAAAGCGAGTTTGCTGTTGCGAGCGAAGCGAAGCAGTCCATAATCCGAGACCACAACGTCGAGGTGCAAACTCACAATGCGAGTGAGCCAGGGCTGGAGGCAGATAAACAAATTCTACTAATATACAGAGCGTAAAGAAAAACCTTTCAAGACTTTGGGATATGATTCCTCATACAAAAAGGGAGAGAAAAGTTCATGTCCTAAAATGTCCTAGAAGGTATGTCCTAAAATGTTTAGTTTTCCAAATATCCGCCATTTTGTTTGTTGTACAAAATACAGTAATTCATATCTAGAGTATGGTTTGACTAATTGAGTTCAAACTTGGCATGAAGTTTAACCTAAAAATGATATATCTCAAGAAAAATAAGCAATTCAATCCAATTATGATTTTCAAAATGGTGGCTGTTTGAAAATTTCAAACCTAAATTACTTAAAAACCGAACATTTTAACAAAACATTCGAGACGCCTTTTTTGTAGCTCTTTTAATTCCCTATCGGATGGTCTCACTGTTAAAAGAATCGGATGAAGGATAATAGTTAAGTTGTGTGTAAACCCGGTGTCCTATATCAACACAGTAAATACTACAATATTGCATGTACATTTGCTGTCATTATCTCCAACTAGTAGGCCTACCTTTCATCCGATTGTTTTGTCAGCTACACCATCCGATAGGGTATCAAAAGGGCTACAAAAAAGGTATCTTAACATTAATTTGGATAAAGTTCACTTTCTTATATTGTAAAAACCCGCATTGAACGATTTATCGTGGACTTGGGAACCTGAAAAAGAGAAAATGAAAAAAAGAGTTGGCACTTTTTCGCTCTATTTGTCAGAATTGTCATTTTTTTAGAATGAACGAAACTGTCACCAATCATATATTGAACGATTTAAGGATAGAAAGTGCTAGTAATGCAAAATATTAATTTTTAATGATTGTTATTTATTATAATTTGTCTTGAGCACAAAAAAAAATTAAACCCTCATTCTGATAATGTTTGCTATTTTTTGTCCTCCCACTATGGATAAATTACACACTGTGCGCCGTTAGTAGTGTTATTTTAGTCGCGATGTACATAATACGGCCAAACTTCTTAAGGTTGATTCCACTCACTCGATTCATTTACTTAATTGGTTTTGCACATCTTAAGATATTTTATAATTCAAAGCTACTCCTAAAATAACCTCATTTCATATTACTAGGCAGTTACGATTAGATCTTCTAATGTTCTTGCCCTTAGATTGACACCTCTATCACCATATGGCGTGGAGGTGTATACTGAACTTTAACCGGCTGAAGCTTAAAATTACTTTTTTGTTCAAACGTAAAACATTTGGTTTTTACTAATTCACGAATTCTTGGAAAAGCTTGAAATGGTTTTTATTTTTGACGGGAAAAGCCGCGTACAACGGCTAGCGTGTTATAGGTTTTGAAGGAAGTCTGTAGAAAGCCCAGTAGCACATCTTGGGACGAGACGCGAGACAAAATGATTATTTTACTTTTAACGATGTCTGGAACGGGGAGACAAAGAACGATCCATTATATCTAAATAAGACTCACCGCCATTAATCATAACGCCAGTCACTTTCCTCCAGACCCTGAGTTCCCTTTGTTTTATTAGATGAAAATATTTATAAAACTAGCAGTTTTACCGCTTACCACGCGAGTATTGTTCATCTGATGCCGTTTATGGGGAGGGAGGTTTACATTTGCATGGGTTTGCTGGCGCCAGTATTGAAGCACGTCAATAAAGGTTTACATTTTCAAAACTATTTTACGCTAATGTCGGTCTCGCTAGTATGAAATTGTGAGAACACCTCGCTGCCGAGTTGTTGCATTTGCCGGTTGTCGAAAATAAGTTTTGCAATTTGGAACGAAAATAAATCAGGAAGTATACAAAACGTAACGTTTCGTAGCGTTCCTCCAGCAAACGTATTAGCATTGAAGTACTAAATAGCAAATATAGGCTAAAGGTAAAAAACGATACAATTTTGAAAATAAACTACAAATGAAGAGAAATGTAAGTGTGATGCCTCTGTTACAAAATTTTATTTTATGATGAGTTAAAAATGGTCCGCCATTTTGCAATATCGAATGTAATGGCATTTAAGGGTCTGCTCCAGTAAACGAGAAAGCAACCGGAAACGCAAGCGCTTCTCTCTATAACCCTCTAAACAGTGCAATTTCTTGCAGCTGATCGCTTTGTCATCGCCTCATTTCAAACCATTTTGTAAATCCATCTTTTGTTATTGAGTGCTGAAAAAAAAACTGAATATTCTTTATAAAATTGCTGATCCGGTTTGCATTTCACTTTTAATTATACATTTTTTATTGTGTAAAGAAAAACTTTCAAACTTGGTACTTCAAAAATGTCAATTACGTGACAAATGACAAAATTTAAAAAAATTTTAAATGCAAAACGGATGGGTATTGTGACTGTGCTTAAAATGAGACCTTCCAAACAATTTTATAATAAAAAGTAAACTAAATAAATGGTTTGAAATTTAACATTGCTCTTATGGGATAAAAATCCAAGATGGTCGCCACTACAGCAGACCCTTAATGTAAAATTTCAAAAGGAAATCAATGATGAAAACGGCGCCTCGATATCTCAAACAGTTTTGACAATATTTGCAAAACGAGTTTTTGGTTATTAATATTTTATTAAAAACTACTGGAAATGTTTTTTTATTAAATGAATGTTACTCAGGGATAGTGCAGCTTTTTATTAGTAAAAGTAAAACTATTTTTTTCAACCGGTTCAGTAGTTCCAGAGATTACCCCCCCTACATACAAACAAACAAAATTGACCTCTTAATAATATTACTATCTAGATGTTTTTAAAAAAAACCAAAGTTGATTATTTCTTTTCAGTTTTCTCTACCAACTTATGTAATTAGTTCTGTACCTAATTAAAAACATTTTTTATCTTAAACGAATGATGATTATAATTTTTCTTTAACTGTTAATGGGAAAAATTATGCCGGATGATTTGTTGATAGCTTACCATCTATGATTTAACCCGTAACTGCCACACATGGGTGCAGGGGACACGGAGACATTTTTTTCTGTGACGCACAGATACACACGTCAAACTTATAACACCACTCTGTTTGCGTCGAGGGTTAAAAAGGCAAGAGGGAGAAAAGTCGCCTAATTAGTTGAAAGAGTGAGTTGTTGGAATATGACTTGTAGCCCAGTCGGTATAGGTTACAACTACCAGTAATTTGCAATACGGCTGATTTTTTTTTATAAGTACCTTAAAGTATGTAGATTAACATAAAAAAAAGTTTACCAGTCTATCGATTTCCCAAAGTCGAAAAAAAATCGATTATCATTTTTTTTTTTCGATTATCCTTAATATTTCGAGCTGGGATAAATATAGAGAAAAATAAAAAATACCACCGTGTAGGGGAGGTATTTTTCAACAAAAAAGGTCATATGTATTTATTTCGTCCGAGCAATGGTTTGTCTGGAAAAAATTCGATAATGCAGGTATGTATTTTGCAGCAGGGGAAATCACTAAAAGCGGACATCTTATTCATATATGAAGCGTTGGCTCATTCTAAATTGGCCGAATTTTAATATATCGAATTGAAACTTTACATAGGAGTTAAAATATATATTTTAAACATTTATGCTGAGTCTCAGCTTGTTATCTTGAAAATTACCCGATCTAGGAGTCGATTTCGATTATCGATTTTAGGAGTACCGGATCCACGAACTAATTTCAATCTATTCCAGTTTCGTCAATTTAAGATACTTTAAGATACTTATAAAAAAAATCAGCCGTATTGTAAATTACTGGAACTTTTGGTCTAAATTGGCCTCTACCGACTGGCCTATTGAAGGAACGGAGTGAATCTATTCATTATTCGATTCTTTTAAGTGATTTGATTTAAATGATTCGATTCAATGAAAAGAATTATTTGGCCCATCGCTAGTCAACGCATGGTGCTATTCATTTCGCTTAAGGAGATTACGAAACAAAGACGACTTTAGACTTGCCAGAGGAAGCCATGAGAAAGATAACTTTAGAAAGGAAGGAAATAAGATAGTAAACTTATGCGAGACTATAGAGATAGGAAGTAAACGAAAAGGGGAAGTGAAAGACATTTCAGATATACGCCTTTGCCAATAAGTTTTACTTTGGGGGTATTCGTAGTAGATATGATCGAGGGCAGTGACAATGTTCATAGAAAATTTTTACAAATATTTAAATTACGGTTTAATAGTTCACAATGGAATTTTAATCCCTAATAATGGGAGTAAATTAACTCCAAGCATAAACGAAGCGTTTTCGGGCCTATGTTTATATGAACTTTTTTTCTTATTTTGACCCATAGAACCATTTCCTGAAGTTTGGCACTTTACTTATGGGACACCCTGTATAAAGTATTTGAGGATGCATGAAAGTAGTGCCATCCGCAGTGTACTATTGTCGTAAGTTGTTTTTTCCCCCCTACTAGTTTGTTTGTATTCTTGATAACTACTTTAGGCCTATGTACAGATTTCTTGCTAATAATGGTCTTATAAGTGTCAAAGTCTAGTTTTAAGTTCTTAATATAAGTACAGTAACAACCATTGAGCTCCAGATGAATTAGGCGACGATATCCATTAAGGGTATTCGCCTATAAAAAAATAGTTCAATAAAATTAAATTACCCTATGTATTAGTGTTGGTTACTTGGTAATAAATCGATACAGCAAACGAACGTAGAGTAAAAATTAAATAAAACTAGTTTTTGTAACATTTTTCATTGTTGCCTAAAAATAAGATCATTATTAGTGCCACAACGTATTTGTACGCCATATTTTTCAGTTAAATCACATAAGAATAATCAGATTTTTTTTTATATAAACAAAATTAACTACGATAGATAATTGCATCGGAAGAGATAAGATTTAAATTCAAAATTGACAACTCTTGAGCCAAAAGATCAATTTCTTCTTTCTCCCTGATGTAGTCCACATTTTTTCCTAAACGTTTGAGTTACAGCCGTTGAGAACAAGTAAAAGTAGTCTTAAAATCGAAGATTATAAATCTCTCTTTTACCGTCCAATTCGAAGAGAAAAGTAAAAATTCCAGATAAATGTCATTGCACTCGCACTGAACGTTGTTTGATATGGGAGAGTTTAATCGGGTGGAAGTAATAAGAGCATCAGCTGCGAGTGTTACTATGACATCCTTATATTTAATACGTGAAACAGTTTTTTGTGAACACAACTCCTCCGTTATTTCTGCACCAAATTTAATGTTTGAGTTGTCAAAATAATTCGTCTCATTCCGTAGTTTTGCAATAAGGTTTTAGATGTCAAAAATTCTTATCCTTAATGGCGTGAGCTAATCTCAAAGGTCGGGTTTTCCCCACAAGATTAACATGGAACGAATTTAAAAACCATTTCTATACCAAACAGCTTTTTATAATAAGAAACAAACTAATCTAGCTGATTTCGTGGACGTAAGTAATTATGTTTATAGTCATAATAATAATAATGTTTATAATAATAATTTAAAAACCATTTCCATACAAAACAGCTGTTTATAATAAGAAACAAACTAATCCAGCTGCTTTCGTGCTTTTAGTAGACCTACAAAATAATATTTTAAGTTAGGCCTATACTGAACCAACACATGTTTCAACACACACAAACCAATAAAAACTTGCGTTAAGGAATTTACAAATAAGAAAAAACTATGTTACATCCTAATTAAAAATAAATAAGACATATAGTAGACCTATTTATTGATAATATACGGTAATTGATAGTAAGTAACGTTTTGGTTAGATTTTTCATTAAGTGTACACTTTACTGGTTCTTTTAAACTTTATTATAAGTTTTGTTATAAAATATACAAAATAATTTGATTTGAACATTTAACATGATTTACCATCTTAGTTTTGAGGTTATTATTAATCCTACACCTTTATTATAAATAAAACATAACATATGTTTTTAGAACGTTCCACCGATGGTGGGCGTGCCAAGCAAGCAGTGGTCTCCCCTAGTATCTCAGTATTTTTTGCTGCTTTTGCTAAGGTTTTTGGGGTGTTAACGCAATAAGTGACATTTTTTATAACATAGTGTCCTGTAAATATACAGTCTTATCTACATATATAAATGAAATTGAAGTTTCTGTCTGTGAATAAATACTAATGTTAAGCTCATATTGTTATTCACGTTTTACCAAAATCTAAACAAGCATTTTTGAATTTTTGTCTGTTTGTTTGTCTGGGCTAATTTCCGGAATGGCTTAACCAATTTTGAAAAACATTCATTTGCATATAGAGGATATTTCAGAGACTAGTCTAGGCTACTTCTCATCCCGGAAATATTTAGAGTTCCTATTTAAATATTGAAGAAATATCGACCTTTATAAATGATTTTTATTATGTTCTTTATAATACCGTGAAGGTTTATAAAGTTTATTCGCTTTTTACGAATTGCTGATATATATTTCATGAAACATTTGACGAGGAGTTATCCGATAAAACTTTGTATTTTTGTGTCGTGTTATCGTGTGTGTTCAGTGTTATTGTGTATTGTTTATTTAAGTGTTGAGTCCTACACCTGACGAAGCCGGCTGTGAACGGCGAAACAGCGCTGTAGTGTAACTACAAAAATATCAAGAATTTCTCCGACTACTGTATAAGGTAAACTATATATTGTATTTATAAATGAAACAACTGATTTAAATCAAAACTTTAACACTTTGATAATCATATATATAACATATAATATAACAGCTGATTTAAGCCTGATCTGTAATTCTTAAACAAAACCCAGCGTAGATTATACTTTGGGATTATGTTTACAACTTCAATCATTATAATTTCTTGTGAAGGTTTTTTATTTTTTATTTGAGTTATATAACTAATGTAGGCCATAATACGATATAAGATTTGCTTTGAGTCTATAAACTGTATATAAATACAGCCTTTAATCATCAACATATTCGTTTTATACACATTTAAAGAAGAGATAACTATTCGATTTACTTCGGAAACATTCCTACATCTTCGTATAACATATTTTATTGTTAATTATTTCTTCACTATAATATTAACATCTTCTAAATCATTTGATATATCAATATGAAATAAAAAGTAATTAAAAGATAATATTTTTTTAAATATATAATAACGAATATAAATTAACAATTTTAACAAATAGGCCTACAGTTTCATAATCCTTATAATTGTACACATTTACCGAGTTAACAATCCCCGTCAACATTAGGTAGGCTTAGATAAAGTCTATTGTTTTTAAATAGTATTTTTTTTAAATGATGTATTTGTGATGTGTATGTAATTAATCTGTCTGTGAGGGCTTACTAGTGTTAATGTTATAGGGCTTACAATATTAATCAAATTTAAAGACTGCTAATATAAATTTATATGGAAATTAGAAAATATGTTTCACAATAATCATCAATTATTTTTGAACGAAAACATAATCTTGGCGGTTTCATATGTACAGAAATATTAGGTAGTTTTATCAGAGGAAAAAATAGAAATAAGCCATCTGATACAGATTCTAAAAAAAAACATACTTTAACATTACAGAGGTGCTTACTTTTCACAGGTTTTAAAGTTTGCAAAATAGTAATACATTTGCCTGCTTCCAAGTAATAATTAAAAAATAATAACTTCGATAAACACAACCAAGATGTAATCTTATTCAAAATGATAAGCTTAAGTCCACCGTCCTCTAGAATACCACTGTATATAAACAGTTGACTCAGGGTCTAAACAGACTAAACTATAGATCGGTCGTTTCTTATTTCCCCAAAATCGAATTATTAACCCGCCGTCAGTCAATCTCAAGGTTGATAGATTCTCTAACAACCTTGAGTCAACCTAACTTCAATCCCGCGAACGGTCAACCATATAGGAGGAATCTAACACTTGTTATGTGTTTTTTCCCCCCTTATAGATTAGTAAAGATAATTACTACCATATTGTTTTTAACTTTTCATAATATATGTTTCTAGACATTTCATTAAGTTTTAGAATAAATTAATTAAAATTTAAATATTTTATTAAATAATTTTACTAAAAAAAATTTTTTTTAAGTGTAGGGAGAGCCAAAATTACCTCCCTCAGATTGATAGTCGTTCAGGCATTGATAAAAGTAGAGGAATGTCAGGTTAACAGCAAAAAAAATTTCTGTATAACATATTTTTTCGTTAGGGTAAATCTAACAGGTTGACCGTTAGCGGGTTAAGAACCCAAATTTTGAATCCTGGCCGTAGATACAAACCAAATACGATTGGACAAGAATTTGCGAAAAAAACAATAATTATAAAAAATTTCGCTAATATGATCACGTTTTGTAATTATTATTTTGTTTAGGTTTCAACAATTAAATTAGATAAAAACGTTACCTTGGAAATAGAACTATAATATTTTTAAAACATTCGCAATTTATTCAACGTGCAGAACACTTCAAAACTAGAAGCTGAAGACTATTCAGAGCAATCACTGAAAACGGTTTGAGCACTTATCATTCAAGGGAAGAATTTCTCCTTCTATTAGACGACGAAGAAACTTCGGACTCCTCAAGAAAGAAGACATCAAGATTTCCGGTTTCCTTCTATTACAAG